>CABHPR010151287.1:5072-21710 GCA_902168415.1 Peromyscus melanophrys | reverse complement strand
TTTTCTTTTCTTTTCTTTTCTTTTCTTTTCTTTTCTTTCTTCTTCTTTTCTTCTTCTTCTCTTCTTCTTCTTCTTCTTCTTCTTCTTCTTCTTCTTCTTCTTCTTCTTCTTCTTCTTCTTCTTCTTCTTTGTTTTGAGACAGGCTTTGGAGCCTTTCCTGGAACTCACTCTGTAGCCCAGCCTGGCCTCGAACTCACAGAGATCTGCCTGCCTCTGCCTTCTGAGTGCTGGGATTAAAGGCGTGCACCGTTTTGACCTATTATTTAAGATACAAGTTTTTATAATAGCATGCTGGTGAATTTTTCGTTGAATAGTTCATTGGATGTTTTTCACTTCCTAGACTTTGAAACTATGTTATTAAATATATGCAAGTTCAGAAATTTATTTTCCAGTGATTAAGCATCTTATCAATATAAAGAAGGCTTCTATAACTCTAGAGATACTTTTGATTGAAATATTAAAATTATATATACTAAATGATCACATTAAAAAATTAATTAACCAACACCAATCTATTTCTTGCTTTGTTAGTTAAGTGTAACTTTTCCAATCCTTTAAAAATGTTTTAAATGTGAGCCGGGCGTTGGTGGCACACGCTTTTAATCCCAGCACTCGGGAGCCAGAGCCAGGCGGATCTCTGTGAGTTCGAGGCCAGCCTGGGCTACCAAGTGAGCTCCAGGAAAGGTGCAAAGCTACACAGAAGAAACCCTGTCTCAAAAAACCCCCCAAAAAATGTTTTAAATGTGATATAATATACACAATTTTAAACTTACTATTTTGTCTACATCTACATTTACTGTTCAAGTATTAAGCATATCCACATTATTATTTACCCAATCTCCAGAAATTTTTCATCTTGAAAATTTATAATAATTAATATATTTTAAACAAGCACTTGTATTTTCCTGTTATTTTATTAAACTTTCAATCCACTTAAATCTTAGGAATATCTTTTTATGTTTTGTTTTATTTTGAGACAGGATACATAGCCAGGAACTCACTCTGTAGACCAGGCAGGCCTCAAATTTACAGAGATCTACCTTTCTCTGTCTTCCAAGTGCGAGGATTAGAGGCATGTACCACCATATCCAATTAGGAACATTTCATGTAAACACTTCACACATGAATTTTTGCTTAGTTATTCTGATAATCTTTGTGTGTTAAATAAATAGTTTAGTTTGGTTATCTTAATTGTGAGTGCAAATGTGCAACATTTGAATTTAACTCTACCATCTTATTCGGACTCTGTCTGGGTCCTTTCCATTTCCTCCTCTCTAATCTTTTTAATTAATTGAAGCACTTTTGCTTATTTTTTTAAAATTAGATACATTTATTTCATGTGTATGAGTATTTTACCTGCATGGATGTGTATGTCATCACATATGTGCCTGGCGCCTGGGGAGTTCGGAATTGGGCATCAGGTCACCTGGAACAGAAGTTAGAGATGACAGTGAGCCACCACATGGGTGCTGGGAACTGACCACTGAGCCATCTCCCTAGCTCCCTTTCTGCGTATTTTCTACTACTCTGTTACAACCTCAACAGCTAATTGGCAGGATACTAAATTCCTTTAGTAGTTAAATTCCATTAGTAGTTACCATAGAATTAGAAAGTATATATTTAATTTAGAAAGTTAAGCCAGGTGGTGCTGGCACACACCTTTAATCCCAGGACTCAGGAGGCAGAGGCAGGAGGGTGTCTGTGAGTTTGAGGCTAGTCTGGTCTACAGAGTGGGTTCTGAGACAGTCAGGACTACATAGAGAAACCCTGGCTTGAAAAACTTAAAAAAAAATTAGTTTAAAGTTTATCATTATTTCTTCTTTTCATGAAACAAAAGCAGACTTGGGTACTTTAATTGTTTCCAGATTGTAAGTTATTGTCATGTAGAATTTTAGTTTGACCTTAATTTTATGTTAATTTTTCCCCCTCTTCCTCAAATATGTCTTCCATTCCTTTTTATATTTATTTACATTGGAATGTGCTCATTGTGCTATGAGTTTTTGTTGGCTTGGAGGTGACTTTTTAAATTGCAATCTTTTTTTTTTTTTTTTTTTTTTTTTTTACAGGGTTTTTCTGTGTAGCTTTGCGCCTTTCCTGAAACTCGCTTGGTAGCCCAGGCTGGCCTCGAACTCACAGAGATCCGCCTGGCTCTGCCTCCCGAGTGCTAGGATTAAAGGCGTGCGCCACCAACGCCCGGCCTTAAATTGCAATCTTAATATACTTTTGGACCTACGATCCTTGGTTGAGATGTATCTGTTAGTGTCTCAACATATCATTTCATATTTTATCCTAGAGGCTGTTGCTACCGTTGCTGAATCAGTTTTCAGTCTTTGTTGGTGATCTGTTTCTTTTTTTTTTCTTTTTTTTCTTTTTTCTTTTTTTTGGTTTTTCGAGACAGGGTTTCTCTGTGTAGCTTTGCGCCTTTCCTGAAACTCGCTTGGTAGCCCAGGCTGGCCTCGAACTCACAGAGATCCGCCTGGCTCTGCCTCCCGAGTGCTGGGATTAAAGGCGTGCGCCACCACCGCCCGGCGGTGATCTGTTTCTTTTTAAGAGCTCCCCTCTGACTTTTATGTTTTCAGTTTCCCTCTGTATCCAGGCAGGAAGCCATTGGATTTTCTGCACCTGAGGATCTGCGTTTACGAAGGATTCTTAAGGGTTTTGCAGTGTTTCCCCAGAAGGTTTAGTCCTGAACTGGTAGCACTATTTTGATAGGTTTTGGAAACTTGAAGTGAGCTTAGTGGGAGGGAGCAGGTCATTAGGGGTGTTTCTGAGTCCCCTCTCTCTCTTTCCACACTCCTTCTCTCTACCCCTCCCCCTTTCCTTTTCCTACATCTTTCCTCTCTCTACCCCCTCTATGAGGTAAATATTCTCTACTTGTTCACTCAACGATGATGTTGTGCTTCATCATGAACCTAGAATCAACAGAGCAGAGGATTTCAGACTAGAACCCCTGAAGCCATGGGCCCAAATGAATCTGTCTTTACTCATCCTGGCACTCTCGGGCATTTTGTCAAAGCAATGAAAAAACTACCATAGGTGTATTTGGTGAGGGGAATGTTCCCGGTCTTTGAAAAATTTCCCTCCTCCATTCTGTCTAGTATCACTTGGAACTTCTTGAAGACAAACACGAGAGCTTCTCATACGACCTCTCTGGGTTTATGTCTTATTTATAGTCTTTTTCTTAGTTTCCCTGTGCTGTCTTGGTAATTTCTTTAATGTATTTTTCTAGTTCCCCAATTCACTGTCTAACATTGTGTGATAGTTGTTTCATGCATTTACTACTTTGAGCTTTTAAAAAGTTCTGAATCCTTCATAAACCTACTTTTAAGTCTTTTGCACTTTTGATATTCTTTGAATTTCTTCTTGTTTTCTTAGACGTGCATTTCATAGTCTGTGTTTGTTAATTTGTATACCTACAGACTTTGCTGGTGAACCAGGGCTACTACAGTGGTGCCTTATTTTCTTTTGTGCCATATGAGATATGATGAAGGATTCAAGGTCTTGATTTTTTTTGTCTGTACAAGACTCCTATAGGAACTATTGACTTGACTTTAGCTTAAACTTAATTTAGACAATGTATTGAGTATGGGCTTGAAGCTACAAAATTTTGGATAAGAATTTTTCCACTCACTATTTCTTATTTCAGCTCTAAATCTAGGTGACTTTGAACCTATCTCTTCTGGGAATGATGGTTTTGTTTTACATTCACTCACTGGTTTGGAGACTTCTTCTTTTTTTTTTTTTTTCCAAGACAGAGTTTCTCTGTGTAGCTTTGGAGCCTGTCCTGGAACTCACTCTGTAGTCCAGGCTGGCCTCAAACTCACAGAGATCTGCCTGCCTCTGCCTCCCGAGTGCTGGGATTAAAGGCGTGCGCCACCCCCACCTCACCCCAACTCATTCCATTCTACCCCCAGCTTTTGTACTCACTTTATATTCCGTTTTTTTACTCTTTACTCTTTGGTCTTTTGGGGCCCACCAGTATCCAGCTCCCAAATAAATCACATTATTCTTTTTTTTTTTGAGACAGGGTTTCTCTGTGTAGTTTTGGAGCCTGTCCTGGAGCTCACTCTGTAGACCAGGCTGGCCTCAAATTCACAGAGATCCACTTGCCTCTGCCTCTCAAATGCTGGGAGTAAAGGCACTTATTCTTAATATAAACACTAGGCCTTAGCTTGGCTTGTTTCTTGCCAGTTTTTTCTTAACTTCAAATTATCCCATCTATATTTTGCCTCTGGGCTTTATCCTTTTTTACTTTTGTATAGCTTACTTTCACTCTTACTCCATGGTTGGCTGTGTGGCTGGGTGGCTGGCCCCTAGCGTCCTCTTCCTTTCTCTTTCCTTCTTCTCCCTTCTTTTTCTCCCAGATTTCTCCTTTTATTTATTTTCTCTGTCTGCCAGCCCCACCTATCCTTTCTCCTGCCTCACTATTGGCTGCTCAGCTTTCTATTAAACCACCAGGTATTTTAGACAGGAAAAGTAACACAGCTTCACATAATTAAACAAATGCAACATAAAAGAATGCAACACATCTTTGCATCATTAAACAAATGTTCCACAGCATAAATAGATGCAACACATCTTAAAATAATATTCTACAGTTTCATTCCTTCCAATTCTCCTTCCAAGTATGATATGATTTTGTTATGAGTAACTCAAGAGCTAACAGGATAAAAACTAGATTTTCTAAATTTTAGACCATTCTGTGTAAATATGGCTGAACAAACTTCAGTAATAATTAGCTTTGCTTGGAATACAGACAGGAGTCAGAGTTATAATTAGTGGTGTTAATTTATAAAAAGGACTGTAATGAGCCATTAGTAGTCAGTTTTGTGCCAAATAATGGAAGTATTTCTCACTTGACAACCAAGGAGAAGATGTTAATTAAGAGCCCCATGTTGTATGTTTGAGGTCTAGGCTTCCCAGTCTTTACAACCTTTTGTGAATATTTATCATTCTTATTGTTAAAGAGCCACCAGACACATTAACATGTCCTATAAAAACATTGTTTTGAAGGCTGTTGGTGTTCTGAATTTGGGGGTGAGGTCTATGGCTGTGTTCCTACCACCTTCCAACAGCACAAGCTGTGACTAAGCTTTTAACCCATGAGACTTTGTGGGGCCTTTAAGACCCAGACTTTAGCAATAGTCCAGATATAAAAAGACACATGACTTATGAACAACAAAGTAAATGGGCGGGAAGTAAATGGGCATGGAATTCTAGCACATTGTAAAAGAAATTGATGGGTGAGATTGAGCCGTTAGTCATGGTGAGCAACAAGAAAAGCAAAGGCCCACCACCACATCCAACAACAGCATCAGCAAAAGCAAAAGCAGATTCTGTAGGAAGAGAGGCAGATGCAATGGTCCATCAGAAGCAAGAGGCAGTGGGATGAACTCCAGGGTTGCCTGTGGCATGTGAAGTCGGGCTGTGATTGTGTGAGGGAAATGAGGCCGTTTCCAGGAAAACGTTCTCTTCTGTGAGAACAGTGTGGGTGAATGAAGACATTTTCTTCTCTTATTCCCTTCAGCAAGACACAAAACAGATCAAATGTTTGTTTCTAGGTGGCAAGGGGACACTGAGAAGTTAATTCGAGGTTGATGCTGAATTATTATTGGGGATATCAGTGTCCGTATGAGGTTCTATTGGGCTGACTTTCGAATCAAATGGTTTGACATGATGAGTGTTAGCTAGTACTTGTGGTAGCAGAATAGGGAGTCCCTAAAGACAGCTATGGCTCCACACAGTGTTTTGCCCATGTATGCTATGCTCATAGTCAAAAGAGACTTTGTAGATGGACTTAGGCTTACGTACATTGAAATGTGGAAGCTGTTCTGGGTTACCTGGGTTTACACAGTATAATCATCTAGGTCTTGAAAACTGGAAGAGGAAGATGGTGGAATGAGTTGAGTTGTAAGCAAAGGAGAGCAGAGAGGGACTGGAAATCCAAGAGGGATCCACTCTGTGCTGCTGACTCTGAAGATGGATGAAGGATGACAGGAGCCAATCATGTGAACTGTTTTCAGAAGTTAGGCAAGTGCACTGCTAACAGCCTGAAAGAAACCCATTTCCCAGTGAAGGAACTGAACCCTGCCGACTACTGAAATGAGCAAGGAAATATATGCATACCGTCAGAGTCTTCAGAAGGGAACACAGCCCTGTCAGCCCTTGGTTTTGGCCTTCTGAATTCATAAGCAAAGGCCCTACTGAGGCAGAGTTCTGGCCTTGTTTAAAACTCAGGGCAAGTGTCTCTGTTGGGGGCATGGGGATGTGATGTGGCTGACGAGCTTTCTTCTTGGCAGTTCAGTATATGACCAAAGGAAAGGAGCCCTGGAGAGCACGGCATTGATGGTGAGCACTTGCTAAACTCCACTAAGTGTCAGGGGCTGTGCTCGGAGCATGGCTAATGCACGAAACAAAAACAGACGACAGAGCTCTACCTGGGTTTCTTCAATCCTGAGACTCAAGAAAACAATAGAAAAAAAACCTCCACATAATACTGGGAGGTGATGGGAACTGGGGAGAATGACAGCAGGAGGAGAGGGAGGGGTGAATTGGGATGCAGCTTCAGATTGGGAGTGTTTACTCAGAAGTTGACATTTGAGAAAAAGTCTGGAGGAGGGAAGGGAACCAGTACTGAGGTGTTCAGGAGGAACAACATTGAAATCCAGGAAGAGCCGGCTGAGCTCAACCTGGTCAAGTCAATGACACATCCTTAGGGTCTTCAGACCTGACCAGGAAGTAGGCTGTGGCTCAGAGGGAGGTAGGGGCAGGGGACTTTGGGAGGATTTGGGAGCTAATGTGGTAAAGAGTGAATGTCATTGGTGTTTGAATTGGGTAAGAGAACACCCAGGCACACAGCAGGTAACAGGAAGTTGCTTTATTTGCTAAACAGGAAGTAAGGACAAGAGAAGCCAAGGATTCATCATGGGGCCTGTGGCTTGTGGCTTGGACTTGGGAACTTTCTGGGATGTATGGACTCTCTACTACAGATCTACCATTTCCTAGACATGGAATGACCCTAGAAAGCTTCCTACCCTGGGACATACAAAGCAGGGAGCACACACTGTGTTGCAGGAACTTCATGTGTCCGAGAAGGACTTGAACACAGCCTGCCCTTGTCTAGCTAGACTTCATCTCTATCCTAACATGTTGCATTACTATCCACAGTTGATCATGAGAAGCCCAAAGCACACTGGTGGGGAGAGCTGTAGAAAATTGTCCTGGAGAGAGGCTTAGGGGTGGGGAGAGAAAGAGGAGGAGGAAGAAGAAGAGGAGAAAGAGAAGGAGGAGGAAGAAGAAAACTGGAGGGAATATGCAGTAAGAATGACCTGCTGGAAACTCATCCAGTAACACTAGCTAGAGGTATGAAGGACTTGGAGGTTGTAACAATGATGAGACTGCATTCATCTTGAGAAGTAGAGAGGGGGCTGGAGAGATGACTCAGTGGTTAAGAGCACTGACTGCTCTTCCAAAGGACCTGGGTTCCATTCCCAGCACCCACATGGCAGCTCACAACTGTCTATAACTATGGTTCCAGGAGATCTGACACCTTCACAGAGATATACACACAGGCAAAACACCAACACACACAAGATAAAAATAAATAAATCATTAAAAAAATAAAAGAGAAGTGTAGAGCTATGACAGCTGTGTCTGAAGTGAGCTTGAGATTCATACTTATTGGTAAAAAGAACCTGAGTCTTGAGTCATTTTTGTGTATCATGTTTTTCAACAGCAGTTTTAAAAAATCTAAGGTAAATTTTGTAGCTACTAACGGGACAGTTGGACGAAATATGCCACAGCTGTTCTCAGTGAGCCCAACGTTTCTTATACATTAATTGTTGCTTTTACAGAGACTATACTGGAAGGATTTAGATACTTTAATTTACTGATTAGATACTTTAAATACTTTAATGATTTAGATACTTTAATCAAAGACTCCTGCTAATGTGCCCAGATTGAGACGTTTGCGGACATTTGCATCTCATCTCTCTGGCTTAGTTTCCAAACTTACCTGTTTGTTTTACGTTCTACCCCAGGGACTGAGCTAAAGTTTCCTGTGTTGGAAGCATTTGTTTAACATGGTTTTCTTGTCTTTCTTTATTTCTGTTTCTTATCAGAAGGCAATTGCTTCCCAGAATGGGATGGACTCATTTGTTGGCCGAGAGGAACAGTGGGGAAAATGGCAGCCGTGCCATGCCCCCCTTATATTTATGACTTCAATCATAAAGGTATTGAACTTTTCTGAGATGATTGATTGCGACCAGACATTTACTCCTTTCTTTGATGTTTAATAACAGACATGCGGGGAACTGTGTAATCTTAGCATCTTTCATGTCTTTCCAGGAGTTGCTTTCCGGCACTGTACCCCCAATGGAACGTGGGATTTTATTCATAGCTCAAATAAAACATGGGCTAATTATTCAGACTGCTTTCTGCAGCCAGATATCAGCATAGGAAAGGTAATGACATTTCTATGTTTGTGACTCTCCAAGGAAAAGCAGAACAATGTTTTTACACAATTTTTGCTTGTCAATCATTACATACAAAATCCCTTTTATTCAATGATACAAAGATCATGAAAGATAAAAATATTGGTTGAATCCTTTCAAATGCAGCTGAACCTTTCTCCTATTTTCTTTACGTTAGAGTTATCTGGTTGAGCTACACACACACACACACACACACACACACACACACACACACACACATACACACACATACGCACACTATTATATTACATTGTTATGTTCTATTATTCTATATTATAATATATATACAAATAGGTAGTGAGAAACATGATTCATTTTTAATTACCTATGAATGCCAAATCTCATCTCACTGTGTTTCTGAAGGATCTTTTCATTTTAGTGAATGACACATTTAGTGTGTGCCATCTCAGAAGATTGCAATTGATGATTTCATTTTAAATGATGAATCAGAGTTGTAGCATTATACTGACCAAGGTTCAGCATATAGGTCTTCCAGTACAATATCTTCATTTCATAGATATGAGTCAACTGTGAACTAGGGAAACAGTGTGAGTTCATGAAACAGTTTGCTGATGGCAGGGTTGAGGGCTAAACTCTGGCATCCCAGTTTCCTATTAGAGGGGTTTGGTGTTCCCACCATATGTAAATATGAAAAAGTCATATCCAGTGGTTTAAAACTCACAGTTGAATTCCAATCACATAGACCTGTTGAGCAAAAGTGTGTGATGACACATGACCATGAAGCTGGGAATGAGTGTAGTGAACTGATGTACAAGAGCTGTTATAAGGACCATAGAACAGGCCATCATGTAGTAGCTCTGTTTGGAGGGAGAATGTAGAAGGAAGTGTGGTGGTTTGAAAGAAAATGGCCCCTAAAAGGAGTGGCACTATTGAGAGGTGTGGCTTTGTTGGAGGAAGTGTGTCACTGTGGAGGTGAGCTTTGAGGTCTCATATGTGCTCAAGCCACACCCAGTGAGACAGTTCACTTCCTGTTGCCTTTGGATCAGGATGTAAGGACTCTCAGCTTCAGCATCATGTCTGCCTGCATGCTGCCTTGCTTCCCAACATGATGATAATGAACTAAACCTCTGAACTGTAAGCAAGGCAGCTCCAATTAAATGGTTTCCTTTATAAGAGTTGCTGTGGTCATGGTGTCTCTTCAGAGCAATAGAAACCGTGATACAGGAAGTGTTTGAGATGAAGTTTTCTTTGTCCATTCTGTGCAAAAAGAACTTTCTTTCCCTCTTTTTATGGCAAAGTTTCACCACCTCAGTGAGCTCTTTGTTAATTTTCAATCTTTAGTTTTGTACTTCTGGGTTGAAACTTCTCAAACAGACAAGGAGAGATTGCTATACACTTTATAAGGCAACCAATTCCAACACTGAGATAATTACTATGAGATGCTACAAAATCATTTCAGGCTTTGACAAACAAAAAGCAATCACTGATAACTAAACGTGCTTTTAAAATGCCAATAAAATGTGAGTATGAAAAATAAAAAAGTTAACATTCACTGACAAGTTGTGTGCTTGGTGGAGATCCTTTTCTTGTGTATTAAGAGTGACAAATGCTTATTATTCACAGGTTTTACATGGCCATTGATCAACATGGCTTTGGTTATACAGAACTCTAATCTTTCAACCATTCCTTGTGACTACAGTGTATTCTAAGAAGCATAATAGTGAAGGATGGCCAATAAACCCCAATAAATACTATTTTGTTTTCCCCATTTTAATGTGTGGTGTGTATGTGTGTGTGTGTGTGTGTGTGTGTGTGTGTGTGTGTGTGTGTGCACTTGTATGAAAATGTATGTAGAGTCCTGAGGTTGGTGCTGAGGTACATGACCAGTCACTCATCCACTTTGTTCATCGAGGCTAGGTCTCTCAGTTAAACCTAGAGCTTGCCCATATGATGAGTCACACCAGTCAGTTTGCTCTGGGAATCCCCTGACTTCTGAGGCTGGAATTACAGGCTGCCCCTATGTCTACTGGCATTTATGTGGGGGCAGTGAAGGGTATGGTGAGAAATCCCTCAGTATACACATAGGACTGATGCAGATAAAAAGCAAGTTATCTGGAGTCATGGAGACAGAGCACAGGAAATGAGAGAAATCCCGAGACACATGATTGTGTATCAGGCAGGTGACAGGAAAAAACACTCACCAGCCACACAAGGTTTGAGCACAAGACTGTGGCCTGACAAAGTTGCTCAGAAGGGTTTTCATACAAAACAAGGCAGTGGCTGGATGAAGAGTGTTGCACACACATCAGCAGGTGGAGAAAAAGCTCCTGAAATGCAGAAAGGATTCAAGGGTGGTCTCTCATGTCTTCCATTTATTTTGGGTCTGGGAATTCTAGCAGAGCAAGCAAGAAAGAAATAAAAGGCATATGTACTGGAAAAGAAGTAAGATTGCCTGTAATTGCAGATGATATAATCTTATACAAAACCCCAAAGTCCACTGAATAAACTACTAGAGCTAATGAATGAATTTAGTGATGTTTCAGGCTAATGAAAAAAAAATCTTCACACTAAATGAGTAGGGTTTCTCTACATTAATAAACTATCCAAAAGCACCAAGAAAATAAGGTCATTTCTGTTCACCAAATGACATGAAATAATTAGAAATAAATTACTCAAGGGAGTTTAAGACCTGCACACAGAAACTATAAAATACTGAAGAAATTGAAGCTACAATAAGTATGAAGGTAGCCAGTATTCATGGATCAGGTGAATTAATATTAAAATGCCCATGATAACCAACTTGATTTACAGCTTCAGTCCAGTCCCTGTAATAATTTCAGTGACTTATCTTTTTACAGAAATAGATGAAACCATTCTAAAATTTGTATAGACTCACAAAAGGACACAAGTAGCCGAAACTATTTTGAGTGATGACAAAGCTAGAATATTCACATCATCCGACTTCAAAATATATCACAAAACTTAGTAACCAGGGCTGCATGATATTGGCAAAAAACACAGATGTACAGAATAGACTAGAGGAGTTAGAAGTTAATCTACATATTCATGGCCAACTAAGTTTTGAGAAAGGTACCCAAAAACACACAATGGGGAAAAGACAATTGTTTCAATAAATCATTTTGGGAAATGTTGCATATCACCATGCTGAAGAATACAAGGACTGTTATCCAATGTAGAAAAATAAAGTCAACGTGGCTAATGATATCTGTCTAACTTATGAAATTATAAAACTAGTAGAAGAGAATACAGAGGGGAAAACCTTCATCAGAGTCATCTGGCTTTTGAATGTGGCCTGCAAAACGGTAGACAACAAAAGCAATACAGACAAAATACACTCAACCAGGGAAATAATCAACAGAACAAAGAGGCAACCTACTGAGCAGGAGAGCATACACAAGAACCATAAGAATGTATTCATCCAGCATCCATCCACAGTGCCGCAAACCTCTAACTCCATCATGTGCAGGTAAGGATAGGAGGATTGTGATTTCAAAGCCAGCCCGGCCTATGTAGTGAAGACTCCCCTCCCCCCTAAAGGATATATCAAAATATGTAAGGAATAAGGACAACTCAGTATAAGAAATAGAGCAATTATTTCGCAGGCTAAGGATGTAAATGGACATTTCTCAAAAGACAGCAAGCCAACAGACACATGAAAACCTGGTCAACCTTACTAATCAGAAAAAAATGTAAATGATTTATCATCAGAAAATGTAAATTAAAGGTACAATGACAGATATTCTGAATCTATTAGAACAATTACCAAAAAGACAAAAAGAAAAATAGCAAGAGCTTAAGAAAGGGGACCCTTGCATGTTCACTGGTGGGAGTGCAGATCAATACACCATTGTGGAAATAAGTATGGTGGTTCTATTAAAAAATTAAAAATTGAATGTCACGTTATCCAGAAGTCCCACTGCTGAGTTCATATCCAAAGGAAATACAGTCCGAGTATTGGAGAGACATTTGCTTACTCATGTCCCTTGTAGCATTATTTGATTGTCAAGCTACAGCACACCCTCAGAGTTGCCAGGAAACAAAAGCTGTCAGAGCTAACATGAGAAAAACCCACATCCCACCAAGCTGGATTTTTAAAAATACCATTCTCAAGCAACAGATAATACATATTCTATAGGCTATTTTTCAAACATTGAATTAAATCGACAGTTATAGAATATTCAGTAATTCAAAAGTCACATCTTTTAGAGCACACATCAAAGTTTTATCAAGACAGAATTTACACCAGTCTAAAAATAGCTCTCCATAAGTGCCTTGATTGAAATTCTAAATATGGTCTCTGACTATAAAATGATTAATTAAAAATTAAAATAAGTACATGAACAATTCACAAACAATTGAAAATTACACAACTCAGGGAAAGTTCAAACTGAATAAATAAAAGTAAGAAGTACCATAAATCATGTGAAATGCCAAATGTGAACCTAGAAAGAAAGTTATAATGTTGATGAATTAATTAGAAAGTAAGATCATTGAAAATCTGAAGTTATTCTGTGCAGGAGTACAGCTTCTACATTTACCAAGGTAATGTGGATACCTAAAACAAACACTGACAATAATATACAAAATAAAATAGAATTCTAAAGATGTTCAAACAACACACAAGTTAGAAGTTTTTTAAAACAAAAAAAAACACAACAGAAAAATGATACTGTATAAAACACACTCTAAATACACAAATCAACTGGTTGAATCTGTTAAAATATGATCAAACTGTATACTATTGATAAAGAACTCACTCAAGCATAATAACGTATATATGATATGAACATACCATGGATACTACTCAGCAATTAAAAAAAATTAGTGATGGATGTTACAACTTGGATGCCTCTCAAGGACTCCTCAGTAAATATTTTAATGTCTCAGTTGGTTTAGATACCGCCATGAAATGAAAATCGTGTCATGGAAAACAGATTCAAAGTTGCCAGGTGCTGGATGCTGGGGAAGAAGGAGGTAGACATGGCTGCACGTGAGCAGTATAGTAGATCTTTACACTGGTGGATAACTTCTGTGTCTTCTGGTGGTAGTCATAAAAATTTTCATGTGTGATACAATTACACAGCTATATCGGTCAGTACATTGCAACAATGTTGAATTTTTGGTTTATGTATCCTAGTATAATTATGTTAGATATAACCATTAAAGGACAATGGATGGAGGGCACATAAAACACCACTTACTATATTTTCCATATTCTGTGATTCTATCATTTAAAATAAAAATTTAACAGAAAATGAAGTATAAATACATGTAACAGTATTGAAGATTATCAAAAGTTGTTTGTTCTCAAAAGAGCACACATTTTATAGCTTTTAAGTCTTAAGAACAGTCTGGAAGAATATGAAGTATGTGAACAGAGAAAGCTAATTTGTGGTGACAAAAAATTGGAATAGCAGTTGTGTGTGGGTGGACAGTGGGCGGCTTTTTGACCAGTAAGGGGCACAAATGAACTTGGTGTGTTAAAACCTGTCAAGCAGCATGCCTCAGACTTGTCCACTTCATAGCATGTAAATTACAGTCCATAAAAGCTAGCAAGAACCAGAGACAATATTCTGAAAATGATGTAATTGTTTTGAACCATTTTCTTCTACATATGATGACTATCTCTTCCCCTACAGCAAGAGTTCTTTGAAAGCCTCTACGTCCTGTACACTGTTGGCTACTCCATCTCTTTTGGATCCTTGGCTGTGGCCATTCTCATCATTGGCTACTTCAGGTGAGTAGCTAGCTCCCAATTACTTTTCTCCCAAAAGGAATGTTCTAATGTCTATCTGTAGAAGACATCCAATGCATGCAATCTGTGTTCTCTAACTTTTTCCTATTGAGATAGGGTCTCATGTAGCGCAGGTTGGCCTCGGATTCACTGTGTGGCTAATTGTCTTAGTTAGGGTGTCTTCTTATGGGTGTGAAGAGACACTATGACCATGGCAACTCTTATAAAGAAAACATTTAATTGGGGTGGATCACTTATCGTTTCAGAGGTTCAGTCTGTTATCATCATGGAGGGAGCATGGTGATGTGCAGGCAGATGTAGCACTGGAGATGAGAGGGCTACATCTTACAGGCAACAGAAAGTCAACTGAAAGTCACACTGATGGAAGCTTGAGCAAAAGAGACCTCAAAGCCTGCCCCCACAGTGACACACTTCCTCCAACAAGACCACACCTCCGAATAGTGCTACTCCCTTTGGGGGCCATTTTCTTTCTAACCACCACGTTAACGATGCTCTATCTGATCCTGATCCTCCTGCCTCCACTTACATAGTGCTAGAAATGCAGTCTAAATACCACACCTGATTTATACGGTCCTAGGGGTCGAATCTAGGGCTTCATGAATGTTAGGCAAGCACTCTACCACCTGGGCTACATCCCCATTCCAATTTCCCTTCTTAGCTAATACAAGATTCTGTTGTGGATGTCTTTCTGTATGCTGTGAATGTGTTGCTCTGATTGATTGATAAATAAAATGCTGATTGGCCAGTAGCCAGGCAGGAAGTATAGTATAGGCAGGACAAGTGGCTTGTGGCAACTTATAGATTAATAAAAATGGGTTATTTTAAGATATAAAAACTAAATAGCAAGAAGCCTGCCATGGTCATACAGTTTATAAGTAATATAAGTCTCTGTGTGTTTACTTGGGTATGAGTGGCTGCAGGAGCCAGGTGGACACAGGAATACATCAGCTACAAGATTCTTGTGTGTATGTGTGTGTGTGTGTGTGTGTGTGTGTGTGTGTGTGTGTGTGTGTCTGTCCTGGATCTGTAGACCAGGCTGGCCTCAAAGAGATCCACCTGGCTCTGCCTCCCACAGATTCTTAATGAAACATATTGTTAATTGTCTTTTAAAATTCATTTTCGTGTTTTCTGAAACCTGAAAGCATCAAGTGTGTGAAGCCTTTGGGCTAATCAATCTCTAGTTCAGTATATTTGTTTGCAAAGTGGTTGGTACTGCATACAATTTAACAAACGTTTTCATTCATGGTGGAGAAACTCTTTTTTTCCAAATTTATTTTGGTATTGTTGGACAAAAGTATGTTTGATATCAGCACATAAAATAGTATTACATTTGTGACCCATAAAATTCCATATAAGGTAAGTTGATACAAAATTATGACCAACACAATTGAACCACACCAGAGAATAGCTTGTATAGGATGGTTATACTACCATACCCACAGTTGTGAGTCCAGGAATTGATGAAAGAAGGGGTAGGGGCTATAAGTGCCCCAAGGGAGGACACAGTGCTTTGCACAATGCCAACCAGTGTGGAATGGTTTTGGAGGGTAGACAAGGGAGAAGGAATGTCTCCTACTGAGACCTCAAGTGATACCCAAGTATAGGATGTAAGCAAGGAACAGGCATGGTAGGAGTCATCAAACCCACGTGTCAGTCGAGGAACCTTGTTATCTGAGAACTCAGGATTTCTTTTCTGACATCCCAATTCATTTAGTGAACTTGTAGCAGACTCTTACTGTAGGAATTCAAGTTAAGAGAGGAAAAGAAAAGAGAAGAGAGGAAGAGAGAGAGAGAGAGAGAGAGAGAGAGAGAGAGAGAGAGAGCGCAAGAGCACTGTATTGATACTGTAGTATAGCATAGCAAGAATTGGATCCCAATGATGGTAGGTCAGAATATATTTGAAATGAATACTCATAAAGCTACATTTCAATTTGAAACTCAAGTCACTTCTGTGAGAAACCTAATCATGACTTTTCACATTTGAGTTTCCCATGTTTTCCTTTAGTGGGGAGGTGTTGGGGCTTGTCGGGCATTGTTTTCTTCCTCTGTCCTAATTTTATCCAATCTAAATAGTAAACCTTTTCTCTGCACAGACGTTTGCACTGCACTAGGAACTATATCCACCTGCATCTGTTTGTGTCCTTCATGCTGAGAGCTGTGAGCATCTTTGTCAAGGACAGAGTGGCCCAGGCTCACCTAGGAATAGAGGCACTGCAGTCTCTGGTGATGCAGGGTGACCTTCAGAACTTCATTGGAGGACCGTCTGTGGACAAATCTCAGTATGTACGTGTTCTCATTTTCTCTGACTACAGAATTTTTTAAAATGAGCTCCATTTCATATTCCACTAAACATTAACTTGTATTGGGATCTCTCTCTCTCTCTCTCTCTCTCTCTCTCTCTCTCTCTCT
>CABHPR010151286.1:0-59361 GCA_902168415.1 Peromyscus melanophrys | reverse complement strand
TATTGACCAATAAGCAACATTTTTGACATACAGACCATCCCACAGCAAGGTCCAGTCTGCTGGACATGTTCAGTTTACTGCTTTCTCTTCCAGGTGCCTCTGGCTATCCCCTCTCTCTCATATCTACACTAAAAACCTTCCCACTAACCACACCATGGGGTGGTCATATCACCAGTTTATATAATACCCGAGTGTGTGGAAGGAAGAGAACACTTGCTGTGTTTTAGAAATGGAACTGTAACACAAAGCACAATCTTGGCCCATCCTTAAACAGCTACCAAGTACTGTCCATCTTCACACCTGCATCTCCTTCATACTTATACCCACTTTGGAACATTTCCCTATTTGAGTACTTTTTCAGCTTTCAGTGTGGGAGCCCCACCTTAGTACATGGCTGGAATTCCTCCATGAACACACTTGGATGGATGGTCACAAGCACCCCCTCTCACACACACACACCCCTCACACACACTCCCATAGTCATAAGTGCTGTTCTATTACATCCATGGCTTGCTCGCCCATGAGGTCCGTCTTTTGGATCTGTGTTAGTTTTCTTATTTCTACAACCCCATTCCCAATTCATTCTTGCCAAGTTGATTTTTGTCTATTTCACGAGTCTCCCACTCAAACCTCTCTCTGTAATCCGTCCTTTCATACTTTTTAGTGTCCATGTTGTATTCTGCTGTCTGGACTATTGACTTCTCTATGTGTGGGTTTCTTTGAAAAGGATAATGTTCCTTTCGGTTTGTCTTCAGTACCAGCTAATGAACCATTCCAACAACATAGCATTTTGGGTAGGATCACCACCCTGGACTCTAAGCCCTCTAGGTTCAGGTTTGCAGGCCAGGGCTGTGCCTATTTCCCAGATAATTTTAGTCTTTCTTCCTACCTTGATTCCTAAGGACAGAACTTTGGTGACTTGATTTCCTTGTCTCCATTGTCTTCTAGCACTTGACTCCAACTATAGTAGAGTTCTATCCTTACAACCCATGGTCCTTGATGTCATCCCCTACACTCATGAATCTGATAAGACTCCCTTTAACAAATACTGGAGCACAAAGTAAACTGAGATAAACACTTTTCTTAGCTACATTTCTATTGTTGCGATAAGACCCGATGACCAAGGCAATTTATAGAAGAAAGAGGTTGTTTGGGGCTTACAGTTTCAGAGGATCAGAGTCCAGGATGATGAAGCAAAGGCATGGTAGAGAACATAGCAGCAGGAAGGTAGGCATGGTGCCGAAGCAGCAGCTGAAAGCTCACACCTTGATCTGCAATTAGGAGGAAGAGAAGCCTGTCCTAGGGACACATTCTCTAATAAGGCCACACCTCCAAAGCCCTTTCCAAACAGTTCCACCAGTAGGGAACCAAGTATTCAAAAAGTGTTTGAATGAGCCATTCTCATTCAAACTACTACAGCACTTAAAGCCTTCCACAATCTGGCCTTGGTCTTTCTAGCCTTCAGTAAACTTACTATTGTTATTCGTTGAATGTCCCACATGTTTTTATGTTTTAGTGCCTTTGTTCAAGATGTACTGCCTAGAAGGCCTGTTCTGGCTTTTGAGATTATTTTGTTTTGTTTTGGGTTCTGTTGTTATTATTGTTATTAGTTTGACACAAGTCAGAGTTATCTTGGAAGACGAACTTCAACTGAGAAAATTCCTGCACTCGGTTTGTCTATAGGCAAGACTGTAGGGTATTTTCTTGATTCATAGTTGATATTGGGGAATCCAGAGCATGAGGGATGGTATCACCTCCCGGGCGGGTGGTTCTGAGTTGTAAAAGAAAGCAGACTGAGCAAGCCATTAGGAGAAAGCCAGTAAGCAGCACTCCTCCATGGCGTCTGCATCAGCTCCTACCTTTAGGTACTTGTCCTCACTTCCTTCAAAGACAGAATGAGATGGAGAAGATTAAGTCAAATAAGCCCTTTCTTCCATAAGTCAGTTTTGGTCATGGTGCTTTGTCAAGTCAATAGAAACTTTAGCTAAGACAGAACTTGGGACCAGGTGTCAGGTCCAAGTGAAACTCTAATTCTTCAGACCCCAAAAGGCAGTCCAAATATCCAGAAATGAGCTCAATGTGGACTATAGGAAGATTTCTGGTAGATAGATAAAAGCCAGAATTCCTCAGGAACTTGTGAAACCAGTTCCCATCTGCCGAAAGAGGTCATTTCCCTTACCTCCGGCAGAAGGGTCATAGGGCTCTCCATTAACATGTAACTTGTGGTTGCATATCAAATCACATGCTGGCTCCACCCTGGTATGCTGACTTCTCACCTCCCCAGGCTTCCCTCCACCCAGATACCTGTTTGTTATCTTTATAATGTTGAAGTCCCTACCCCAACCCCACCCCTGCTATTCTCACTATGCTTTCTCTCTTCTCTATCCCCTGCTATTCTCCCCTCTCTTGCTGATAGCCCTGTCCATGTCCAGTCAGCTGGCCATGTTCCGTTTACTTTCTCTCTCTGCTCTGGACTCTTCCAGAATGCCTCTGGCTGGTCTCTATTTTATATCTACAATAAAATCTTTACCATATCATGAAGTGATCATGATGGAAGTTTCTTTACTGTGCCCCCTCACATACACCAGGGTTTTGTGGTATATTGCTGTGACAGACCTAACTATGTGGTTTTAGAAGAATTGTTGTGGCATTTGAACTTGGGGCTGGAAAAGCCGTTGGATGCTAAGAGCTCAGTAGGTTATTCCATGGAAGCTTGGAAGATGAGAATGTGGGAAGTAATGTAGACAATGGAGACCTGGCCTGTGATGTTTCAGAGGGAAGCAAAGATCCTGTAAGGACCATTCATGTGATATTTTGAATTAAGAACCCGTGGTTCTGATCAGCTGTGGCTGAAGAACTGGCTATGATCATCAAGATGTAGAACCATTAAGTGAAACCTTTGCTCTGCTGAGACCATACTGGTCAGCTGGGTCTGAAGAATCAACTGTGACCAGCATCACTGAGGCAAATCTTCTTGGAAGTGTTCCTCGGGGTCAGCACACAGAAACTGGTCCAGTGGGGCCAAGGCTGTACCTGGTGCTGGTAGCCAAACTTGGTATTATGCTAAGAGTGGAAGCAGGTGGTACTGGTTTTGAAAGCATGAAGGGGTCATAAAGAGCTGCTGAGGATTGGCACTGTGAGAGGTCAGGAGAAGCCATTGGGGAAGGTACAGCCTCAGTTGTCATAGAAGACCCAGAATTGAAGGGGTCATGGGGAGAAGTTGAGGCTTGACAGGATGTGGCAGAGTCAGAATCCTTGAAGTGAGCCCAGGAGAGGCTATTGGTGAAGGTCCAGCTCAGATGAAATAGAGAACACAATACACTGGAGATTCCATTACCATGGGGTGACCACTTAGGATAGCAGCAGCTGTGGAGTGGAGCTGGCCTGAGCCTGTGAGATGAGCTATGTGTGCTGTGAATGTCAGAACCCAAGAGGTGGAGCTGCACATGCCCTTTGGAGCCCAGAAGATCGTGAGTGAGTCCCAGATGTCTGATACTGAGCTTTTTACACTGTTGGACTTTGGTATTGCATTGACTTGAATATCATCATGCCCTCATTCTTCTCTCTTGACATAGGAAATCATTTAACTTCTTTTTTATTTTAAAGGAACCCACAGTTGAGAGACTTAGGATATTTAGAGAGAAATTGGATATTTTGGAAAGGCTTTGAATGTTGAAAGAAATTTGAATGCTTTAACGAGATTGAATTTTTTTTTTTTTTTTCGAGACAGGATTTCTCTGTGTAGCTTTGTGCCTTTCCTGGAACTCACTCTGTAGTCCAGGCTGGCCTTGAACTTACAGAGATCCACCTGCCTCTGCCTCCCGAGTGCTGGGATTAAAGGCGTGTGCCACCACCACCAGGCTGAGATTGAATTTTGAAAGTGATTGAACTTTTAAAGACTGTGGGACTTTTAAAAGTTGTATTGTGTTTTATATTGAGATATTGATACTAATAGGAGATCTTGAAGATAAACAAGAAAGGAGAAGCTATGTTTAACAGTGATGTGTTTGTCTGTCAAACTGACAATGGGTTAATTGTCATAGTTTCATTTTGTTTTGTTGACTTGACACAAGCTAGAGTTATCTGGGAAGAGGAACTTCAATTAAGAAAATTCCTCCATCTAGACTGCTTGTATGCAAGTCTACAGGGTGTATTATTGATTAATGATTGGTGTGGGCAGACCAAAGACCAAAGGCTCTGCTGGGACAATCCATATTGGTCAGATGAAGAATCAGCTGTGACTAAAAAGGGACTAGCATCATTGAAGCAAAATATTCTGGGAAGTGTTTTCCTCAGGCCCACAACACAGAAGCTATGGTCCCAAGGGGCCCCAAGGCTATATTTTATTCTGGCAAGCAAAGTTGGTATTGTGTAAAAGTTCCCCAGGTATTACTGGTTTTGAAAGCATTCAGGGGTCATGGAGAACAGCTGAAGTTTGACATTGTGAAAGGCCAGGGAAGACCATTGGTGACAGTGCAGTTTCAGCTACAGTTAGAAAACTCCTTGAAGGGGTCATGGAGAGGGGTTGAGGTTTGGCATCATGTAGCAGTGTTAGAATCCTGAAAGAGAAGTCAGAACAGGCCATTGGTGGAGGGTGCAGCCCAGTTACAGTGGAGACCTCAGCATTTTGGAGATACTAGTAACAGGGGGTGACAACCAAGAACAGTAGCAGGTGTGGCATGGAGGCAGCCCGAGCCAACAAGACAAGCTATATGTGCTGTGGATGGCTGAAACAGAGATGTGGAACTGCCAAGCTCCTTTGGAGCCCAGAGGATCATGAGTGAATCTTAGTTATCAAACACTCTTGAGTTTTGGTGTTTGTGGAGACCCACAGAGATTTCCTAATGAGAACTTACTCAGGGTCTGAGAATCTGAGCTTGCTTTACTTAGTAGTGCTGCATAAGGGGATGATTTGACCATGGGCATGGTTACCAGGTGTTTGGAAGGGTCTACTTTTGGCTTTGAGGTGTTTTGATCTAGCAAGGGGAAGGCCTTTTGCCTCGCCCCTTAGCATTGTTATAAAAGCCCTTTTGAATAAACTTCTGGGCCATTGTGTATTGACCCAGGTCCTCCCGAAGCTATCTTGTGTTTCTGTCTTTCTCCTCTTTGCTATTTTTCTATCTATTATTTTCTTATCCCTCTCTCCTCTTCATAAGAACCCTTGAAAAAGTGGGAGCTGGCCCCCCACAGGTGTTGACTTGGTTGATTATGACTGTGCCCTTGTTCTTCTCTCTTGGCTTAAGAAAGCAGTTACAACCCCTGGTCCCTCCTCAGGAACCCACGGCTGAGAGATTTTAGAATTTTACAGAGATTTTATAATTTAAGAGAGACTCTGGCTATTTTAGAGAGTGTACTTTGGAGAGGTTTTGTACTTTGAAAGAGATTGGTGTTTTAATGAGATTGAACTTTTAAAGTGTTTGGGTTTTTCTTTTTGTTTGTTTGTTTGTTTGTTTTCTGAGACAAGGTCTCTCTATGTAGGCCTGGCTGTACTAGAACTCACTATGTAGACCAGGCTAATCTCAAATACACAGCTATCACTCTACCTCCTAAGTGTTTGGTGTGCCACCACACCCAACAAGTGTTTAAAGTTTTAAAGACAGCAGGACTTCTAAACATAGGAATGTTTTATACTGTGATATTTACATTAATATGAGCTCTCGAAGGTTATGGTTAAATAGCAATACATTAGTGTGTCACATTGACAAGATGTCAATTATCCCTTAAAAGGTTTTTATTATTATTTATTTAATGTATATTTGCTTGCTTGGGTTAACATGTACCATCTGCATGCGTGAGGCTGATAAGTTGGAAACTGGAGTTACAGGCAGTTGTGAGCCTCCCTGTAGGTAGTAGGAACTGAATTTGAGTCCTTTACAAGAGCAGTAAGAGATCTTAACTACTAGGCCATCTCTCTAGCCTTCACTTCCCCCAAATGATGGACTGTGACCTGAGAAGTTGCAAGTGAAATAATCCCTTTGCTCCCCCAAGGTTCTTTGGTCATTGTGTTTTATCACAGCAGTAGTAACATAAGACAGCATTGATGGTCACAAGGAATGTCTTTATGTCCATTCACTTTCTCTCACTAGATCTGGAAGGTGCTGCTTGGCAGGCCACAGGGTAAAACATCCTACAGCTACTAGGATGACATTTCTCTGCTCAAAGGTTGTTTTGGTATCTGATGCTACTTAGTGGCTTAAAACCATAAACACCAGCCTGTATGTGCCAGGAGTCCTGGCATAGCTTGTCTGGGTGTGTTGGAATCAAGGTCCCCAGTGAACAGTACTCAGGTTTAATCAGGAGAGGCTCCAATTGGCTCTTCTGGAGTCAGGTACTTTTCTTGTAGCCCTCAACTCTGTCCATGGTGACATCACATTTTTTTTAAGTCTTAATGATGAATGTATCATCAATGAGAACCAGTTCAAAATTAGACAAAAATTTAAAATACATTTGAATAATGGAACAGAGAGGTAGAGAATCTTAAATTATTATATTGTAACTTAAATTGATTTGTAAGAAATATCACTTCAAATATTATAAAACACAGAAACTTATAAGCTTTAGAGAATAGTGGAAATGTTAATTACCAAAACAAAGAAGATATCTCATATGAACCATTTACTTGTTTGAGTTTACTTCTCGTGGTTAATAACTATGGAACTGTAGCCTTCATATATTCTGATAGAATACCTCATCTTTTTTTCACGAGACCAGATAAAAATAAGGAGTCAGCTATGAGGAACCATACAGTAACAACATTCATTCTCCTGGGACTAACAGAGGACCCATAAATTCAAAGTCTGCTTTTGATTTTTTTTTAACTCTTAACTAGACAGAAAGTACATACATCATTTCTAAATTTTAGAGCTTATAGTCAGCACCCACAACAGCCCTTCCACAGCTCCTTCAGAGAAACCTCTCTCCCACTGATTCCATTCTCACCCTGCATGCTCCCTTCCCCCCAGATGCAGAGCCCCAGACATCCCAGGCTGCTCTGCTCCTCAGCTAGCTGCCTTTGGAGGTAGGGGCTTTCTTTCTCCCCGAATCTGCCTCAAACTCTTAGCAGCTTTCACAGGTCATGCATTTTCTGGGGAGGAATTTGTCCCTTCTATTTCTTCAGATGTTGGTGTGGGTTTATCTATTGCCTGAGTTTTCATGGGTGTGTTTAGCTTCTTTAGGTTGGATTTTTTTCTTCTAGTGCTTTCTGTAAGGCTGGGTTTGTGGATAGGTATTGATTAAATCTGGTTTTATCATGGAATATTTTGTTTACTCCGCCTATGGTGATTGAGAGTTTTGCTGGGTATAATAGTCTAGGTTGCCATCCATGGTCTCTTAGTGTCTGCATAACATTTGTCCAGGACCTTCTAGCTTTCATAGTCTCTATTGAGAAGTCTGGTGTTATTCTGATAGGTTTGCCTTTATATGTTACTTGGTCTTTCTCCTTTGCAGCTCTTAATATTTTTTCTTTGATCTGTATGTTTAATGTTTTGATTATTATGTGGCGAGATGACTTTCTTTTTGGGTCCAGCCTATTTGGTGTTCTGTAAGTTTCTTGTATCTTCATAGGTATTTCTTTCTTTAGGTTAGGAAAGTTTTCTTCTACGATTTTGTTGAATATATTTTCTGTGCCTTTGAGTTGGTATTCTTCTCCTTCTTCTATCCCTATTATTCTTAGGTTTGGTCTTTTCATGGTGTCCCAGATTTTTTGGACGTTTTGTGTTACGACTTTTTTATCTTTAGTGTTTTTTTTTGACTGACGAATCTATTTTCTCTATTGTGTCTTCAGTGTTAGAGATTCTCTGTTCTATCTCTTGTATTCGGTTGGTTATGCTTATTTCTGTAGTTCCTGTTCGTTTAGTCAGGGTTTCTATTCCCAGCATTCCCTCAGCTTGTGTTTTCTTTGTTGTCTCAATTTCTTTTTTCAGATCTTGGAATGTTTCTTTCATCTGTTTAATTATTTTTTTCTTGACTTTCTTTGCTTTCTTCCAATTTTTTGTTTGTTTTTTCTTCCATTTCTTTAAGGGAATTTTTTATTTCCTCTTTAAGGAAGTTTTTCATTTCCTCTTTAATGGAGTTTTTCATTTCCTCTTTAAGAGAATTTTTTATTTCCTCTTTAATAGAGTTTTTCATTTCCTCTTTAAGGGAATTTTTTATTCCCTCTTTAATGGAGTTTTTCATTTCCTCTTTAAGGGAATTTTTTATTCCTTCTTTAATGGAGTTTTTCATTTCCTCTTTAAGGGAATTTTTTATTTCCTCTTTAATGAAAATTTTCGTTTCCTCTTTGAAGAAATTTTTTATTTCCTCTTTAAGGGTATTTTTTATTTCTTCTTTAAGGGCCTCTATCATCTTCTTAAAGTCATTTTTAGGATTGATTTCTTCTGTTTCTTCTGCCTTGGTATGTTCAGGACTTGCAATTGTAGGGTCGGTAGGTTCTGGTGTTGTCATATAGGTCTTTATGTTGTTGCCTGTATTTTTCCGTTGGCGTCTACTCATCTCTTTCTCTGCTCAGTGCAGATGGTGTAATACCCTAACCCTTCAGGCTTACACCTCCAAGACTCAGAAATGAGAAACTTCAAGCACCAGGAAATAAGAAACTAAAAATCTGGTACCCTGGGCAAGCTGACCACCCCTGTTCTCAGTCGGTGAGGTGTATACTTACGATTCTGGTGATCTGGTTCGGTGGTTGGGTGATCTTGATAAGTTCTTTTGAGAGCTTCTTGAAATACAGGATCCAAAGACACCTCTTACTCCGTGGCTTGCTGTATAGTTGGGTAGCTGGCCCCTGTTGTCCTCCTCCTTCTCTGGCTTCTCGATCCTTCAGGTTCCGGCGAGCACCGCAGCATCCTCCCTTGTTGCCTCTGTAGCCACAGCTGGACTGATCCCTGCCGGAGCCCAGGTCCCGCGGGGCGCACCTGCCCCGCACTGCGCTCTCCACTAGTTCCCAATTGAGAAGCAATCAGCAAGGTGATTAACATCCACTGTGCAGGTTCGGGCGTCCCTGGACCTTGTAGCTCCTCTTCTTGCGTTCATCCAGCTCTGTTGCACCCCAAAGGGTAACCCAGGGAGTCCTGGCCGCTGCTCCTTCCCTGTGCTCGCTACGACCACTGCCGCTCGTACCGCACCTCTCACCCGAGTGCCCGGCGATCCGCTCATCCACAGGCCTGGGAAGACGGTGCGGGAAGGATCGATCCAAACCGCGGATTCCCGGGAAAGGCAGAGAAACTTTGATGCTCTAGCCAGCTTTTCTTAACTTAAATTAATCCATCTATCTTTTGTCTCTGAATTTTTATCTTTCTCTTTTTCTGTATACCTTTTTTGACATCTTTCTTTGTGGGCCTGTTCCTCTTATTTCCACATCAGTTCATCATCCAATTTTGCTCTCACTCATGGCCCACCAGCGGCAGCTGCCATCTTCCTTTCTCTCCCAAGAGCTGATCGACATCACATTTTTAAATCAGTAATCTTCAATAGGGGTGCTGAGGAGATGGGAGACATCTGTTTCCAGTGTGCTCACGAGGCTGATGGCAACTTCAGGAAACCCAGTTCTGAACTACCCCATGTGGCTTTTACTAGGCTGTGATTCACTATGTGCTGTTGAGCTGAAAGCCTTTGCTTCATGCCAAGCCACACGCCACTCTTCATAAGGCTGCTCATAGCATGACATCTTGCTTTACTCCTGGGGGTGGGTGTCTAAAGGATAGAAATCCTTCTGGCTCCAAAGTCTCCAAGTCTCAAAGATACTCTTTTATTTATTTACTTACTTTCTTTTGAGACAGGGTTTTCTGTAGCCCAGGCTGGTCTTGAACTCACTATGTAGCCAAGGATGACTAGATCCTTGAATCCAGATTCCCCCAGTCTGGGATTACAGGTACATGCTACCACGTCCAGCTATCCCAGCTATGATTTAATCTAATCTAATTTTTGTAATCTAATCTAAGAAGTCTCTTCCATGACTCCAGACACATTCTACCCATGAGATGTGACTCCCTAAGTACCATTTACTGTGACTCGAGGGGCTTGCACGAAGAGATGGGGACCAGAGCTGACCCCATCAGAGATCTCCAAGGCTACTGATTTCAAGAATCAAGTTAGACCACAACTCGAATCTTCCATGGCCAAGAGAGGCTCTGATTGGCTCTGCTGGAGTTGAGTACTTTTCCTGTAGCCATCAATTCTGTCCATGGAGACAGAACTACATTTTTAAAAAAATAATTTTTAGTTTTCTGAAGTTAAAATATAATTACACCATTTCCTTCTTTCCTTTTCTCTCCCAGCACCACCCTCTCCACCAATTCCCATTTTCCATCTCTCAGATCCATGGCCTTTTTCTTTAATTGTTGTTACATATATATTTGTTATATATTATTTATATCAGTATTATTTTAAATATATAAATCCAGCTTATTCAGTTGTATAATGTTATTTTTGTATGTATATGAAGTCTTGTCAACATGGTCACCTAAACAAGAACTGAATAATGACAAAACCAAAAGTCAGGTTAACATGAAAGGGGTAAATCCCATGGAGCCTCAACTCTAAATAAACAACAACACACAACTATGGAATGCTGAAGGAGGCCCCAGGGAAGAGCCTCCAACTGATTATTGCCAATGGTCAGAATTACATTTTAAAATACATCTGCTAAACACCCACCTCTGTGAACAGAGTTAGGAGATTTTAGGAAACAGAAAGGCTAAATTGCTAACTTAATTACTAGTGGTCTCACTGGCCTTTACATACATGCAAACATACATGCATGTAGGCACACAATTGGAGATAAACCCAGATTCACTCTCCTGATCAGCTTGCCTCATGTCTCTTGTGTGTATTGGGGTTCTGAAACACTTCTATACAAGTGAAATATAAGATAGTTTATATTTGAGCTGGGTGGTGGCGCACACCTTTAATCCCAGTACTTCGGAGGCAGGGGCAGGCAGATCTCAGTGAGTTTGAGGCCTGCCTGATCTCAACGCAAGCTCCAAGACAGCCAGAGCTGTTACACAGAGAAACCCTGTCTCAAAAGGAAAAAAAAGAAAAGAAAAGAAACAAAGAAATTTTATATTTGAGAAACGAGGTCTAGAAAGAAGAAAGTCCTGGCTGGGATCTCAGGTCAAGTTGGTGGCAGAGACTGGAGGAAGGGCTAGGTTGGAAGATCGGGATTCTGACACTGTCTAGACCTGATGTTTGGGGCCTTTTCTGTAGTTTTCAAGAGAGGTGAAGCCTTATCTGAGGCTGAGGTTTGCAGGGAGTAGAGAATGAAGTGCTGAGAAGAATGGACGGCTTCAGTACAGGAAGAGACCAGTAAGATGAGGCCACGCCCAGGGAGCTAGGCTGAGTGCACACCTGGTGAGATCACTCAGACCTCCATCATCTGCCATCTGCAGCAGAGTACAGGGAGCAGAAGCAACTGAGGAAGCAGATCAGGAGGGAGCAGGGAAGGGCAAGTGTTGGGAAGAGCCGGACAGGACAAAGCCAGGGCACACAGGGAAGGATAAGGCCCTTCTTGCTTACAGGGAAAGAGATGTAAGGGGGAAAGCCCTGTGAGCTTCTTGAGGAGGTACTGGTGGCCAAGAGCTTTAGATCAGAGAGGGCCCTGCCAGCGAGACAAACGTCATCTGTGTTTGGAGAAACCAAGGTAGAGTGGACTTTGAGACTCAGGAACCAGAAGGTAACTTAGATAGCTGCCGTGGGGAAACAGTACATTGAAGGACAGGAAGTAAATGGCCAGTGGGAAGCAACAAGGCCCTACCGTGTGGGATGCTGGGACTTGGGGAGCTACTGACATGTGTCCCTGTCCCAGAATGTTGCTAACCCCTACAGATCTTGTCCAGCCCTCTGAGATCCTGAGACAGCTAGATCTTCTCCACTGCTTTTGCTCAGACCTAAGGAGAGTGGGAAGTTAGTTTCTGGAAAGAATTATGAGTACAGGAAAAAGCTGTTCTCCCCTTTCACCCAAGGCCCATGGAACAGGGCAGAGGGCAAGAAGAAATGAAACACTGAGAGCAACAGAAAAGGTGTCTCCAGCGGGTTTCAAAACAACCGTGACTTTGTTTCCCGGGAACCCAGTTATAGGATGACGCATTCAGGTTTTCAGTGGCTCATTCTGTTAATGCATGAGAGTAAATCAGCTGGAGCTGCATGTGGCTTGAGCTGTTTAAGCAAACGTCAAGAGCACAGTGGTGGGTTGTTAAGAAGCAGTATGGAACAGTGGTTGTTATCCTGGGTTGTGGAGTCAAGCTGCCTGGGTTCTCGTCTTCCTTCTGAACGATCGCAGGGCCTGGGTGAGTCACGGCCCCCAGTGCTTCGTTTTCCTGTCTCTACGGTGGTGATGACAGCATCGTCTGTCTCATGTGGTTGCTGTAAAGAGTCTCTGGTAAATAGAATTCACTACTTATCAAGTACCAGCTGTGTTGCTTTGTTCAGAACTGGATTCCATGGTGAATTTTGCCCAAGCACTGGCTCTCAAGGAAGGGGTCTGCCTTCCTCCTGGCTGGAGTGTAATAGGAGCTGCTCCTGTGGTTCCTTTTGGAGAGAGGGGAAGGAGCTGCTTCCACAGCTGTGCTCTGTCGCTGTCGTAGCCTGTCTAGGCTTCTGCCTATGCCTGGAAAGAAGCTTGCAGTATTAACCTCCCCGGATCGAACCTTCCTTAACTCCCCTGGCATTTGGATAGCCCTCCCAAAGATACCAGAGTGCCTCTTTCCAGAAGAATACTTTGGATTGTTTATTTAACATTTTAAAGACTAACTCTATTCTACCCATTCACAACAGCCAAGTCAGGGAATCCAGACAGGTAAGCCAACACCATCATATGAGTGGATAAAGAGAACATGGCAGGTGCCAGCAGCGGAGTACCATTCAGCCCCTAAGAGCAAAACCCGGTTGCTTGTAGGACTGTAGATGGTACTGGAGACCAGCCTGCCAAGAAAAGTAACCAGACTCCAAGACAAGCAACCCTGGCCTCACTCAGAGGTGGAATCTCTTGACCTCGCTAACACGGTAGTCTGATGGCCAGGATCATCCAGGGAGCTGGGAAATTGAACACCAAGATGCCAGCCAGCATCCCATGTGTGGTAAAGGCCTTCTTGCCACAACTTCAGAGGAAAGCAAAGGACTTCACTTGCTTTATTTTATTAGTGTATATTGATTTTATTTTCATCATTTTTTTTTGAGGCACAGTTTTTATTGGGTTCACAGCAGGGGCCCACTGGTCTGGAGGACTTCTGTGAAGTTGCTAATATTTTCCCCCTCCATGTTCTTTTCTGCCTGTTTCCATAGCCTCATGAGCAGCTTCTTCTGGTAGCAGATCCTAGCCTTCTCCTTCCGCTTCTCCTCCAGAGTGTCGGTCACTGCTGGGTACTCCAGCTGACCTCATGAGCCAGACGACCCCCAGGCAAGTAAACTTTCTGGTAGGCGTTGGCTGCACAGCCTTGTGGGTGGCAGGGACCACAATCTGATTTTTTTTTCCTGTCATAGGGTGGAGGGGTTCCAATCAACACCTTGAGGTGGTCCACGGCAGCCTGGCCTCGCTCGGTCTTGCGCATCATATCTCACAAAGTGCAACAAAATTTGCCGCTGGGGCTCAGAAGAGGCAGGGACCTCAGGAAGAGTTGGTGTCCATCCTCTTTCAGAGAAAGGTCAGGTAACTTACCTTGTTTCTGTAGAACCTGCCGTAAATGTTGATGCCCTCATAGCGCACACCACTACCCCCCTAGCCTAGCAGTATTCACTTGGCCATGAAACCTGCCAGGTGGCCTAGAAGATACCCTCTGCCATCGGGCACTGGACCCTGCCCTTCTGACATTGGCACCACCCGGGAAGGTTACAGTGCGCTTTGATCATAAGCCCAATGCACTCCTCATCCCCTCCCTTCGGCCTCCTTCCCCCAGCATAATGTTTAAAAAGGTCCATTCTTCGAGGCGGATAAAATACAGCCCTATTGTCATGACTGTCACCTTTCATTCCAGGATCAAGCACAAGGACTGGCACATAGTGGGCACAGGACAAGCCCAAGGACTGGCACATAGTGGGCACAGGACAAATAATGATGTGAACCAGGTTTCCAAGCTCATGCTGATGCACAGAGGTAGAGAATAATTAATGTAGCTGTCAGAGCAGTGAAGGAGTGCCAGAGACAGCATCTCCTGTCCCAAATGAGCTAATTATTGAGGTGACTGAGAACTTTTCTCTCTGAGAAAAAAATGTGCCACATGGGATTTAATTTTTATTCTGTCATAAAATGTCTGTGGCGTGGGAGTGGGGGACTCAGGATAATGCCAGGGATGGGTGAAGGGCAAGCAGTGTCTGCAAGAAGACCCACTCACCCACACCTCAGCTGCAGACTCCTCATTCTCAAGCGCCGGGCCTGTATTTAAGCCCGAGAACCTTCTTCCGGCAAGCATATACTGATTGATTAGGGGAGACCTTTTAATGAAGGCATTAATCAAAGAAACTCCCCAGCCTCAGAGGGAACCTGTACTAATTAGGTTGCCAGAACACTCACACAGACAGCTCCAAGGCTGTAGTGCAGGGTGCTGTGGGTTGCTGCTGCCCCTACTGCCCTCCCCCCTCCCCCCACCCCCCACCCTCGCCTTTAGGACCTGTTTGTTAAAATCTGTGCCCTAAATGGTCAGCCCTGTAAGATGTGTGCCAGCCCAGTCCCAGCCAAGACCTGGGGAGCTGGAAAGCATTCCAGCTCTCTGCCGTTTCCAAGGAAGGTGGAGACAGCTGTGCCGAGTTTCCGCCTCTCTCTCCCGCAGTTTAAACAGTGAGGTACCTGGCTCCCTCCTTCATGTCTGCCCTTCATTTTCTGTCCTTCTGTAATGACCAACACTCTCTTATCCCCCTCAGTGTTCTCTAGAAACCATTTATGTATATGCCAGCATATATTCAATATGTTATGTGTGTATAGTCCTTGAAATTATACGTAGTATATGCCTAGATTTATTTATTCTTGCCATGAGTGCCAAGCATCTGCCACCTTGGTGAGTTGGGCTGCACCCTCTTGCAAAAGAGCATTCCAGCTGGCTTATCAATGGTTTACATCTGGCAGGAGTAGGCCCCAAGATTCTCTCCGGAGTATACGGTTGCTCTCTACTACCTACAAACTCTCCACTTGGCCTGGGAGAGGGGCTAGAGCATGTAGAGGCAGGTGGAGAGCAGGAGGGCTCATCCACAGGCTACTGGGGAGCCCACATCCCTGCTGGGTCAGGCTTTTCAGGAGCTGCAAGTTGAGGGAGGGGTGTCCACATCCCAGTAACTTCTCACCTAAGCTCTGTAAGAAAGCCCAATAAACTCATTGGTTTCCCAGAGTGAACTTTGTCTGCTTTGTCTTTGGGACCTCAGGAAGAGGGGTAGAAGCTGCTTCACATCTCCCCCAGGGAAGGAATTCTAGCAACAACTCTCACATATTGACTGACAGGATTGTGTTGATAGTAAGCTGTAAGGCAGGTCTGTAGGCCCCAGGCTCAGGCAAAAGCTGCCCATGAAGACAAGTGTCTTTTCTGAGAAAACTCAGTGTCTTGATCCCAAGGCTTTCAACTGTGGCCTATAGATATCATACAGAGCAATCTCCTTTTATGTAAAGTTAACCAACTGGAGATGTTAACAACATTTACAAAGTACTTCCCCAGTGACACCCCGAGATTCATCCAGTATTTGATTAAATATCCATGTGCTACAGCTCAGCCATGCTGGCACTGGAAGCTAACATTGCGCTTTCCTTCACTCCATTTAGCTTCCAATATTTCTTTCAGCTAGGCAGGCGAGTGTCATGATCCCTGTTCTACAGTCCCAAGGCTCCTCTAAGCTGTAGGCTGTGTCTTGTTTACTTCCACACATTAGTAAATGCTGCTAAAATTAAACGGGAGCTTTGAGCCGTCTTAAGTTCTTAGTACTAGGTCTTGCTGCCTGTCTCACACACAAGGCATCAGTCTTGTACTCTGTACACACGTATGTTGTCTTTTCCGTGTTCCAGGCACTTGAAGAGGGCAGACATGGAGTACAGGTGCTGTGAGCTACCCCTCTGGTGAGGGAGGCCGACACTACATGTGTGCACACCCACAGACGCAGGATGATGGTAACGTTCACAAGGCTTCTCTGAAATGACGTGGGACCTCAGGTGAGGGAGGCACCATCATTCACTGCAGAGGAGAATGGTGGAGAAAATGGTTGGATAGCAGCACATTTTCCTCTCAGGGAGAAAGAGACAGGTAAACTCCTGTCAGAGGGCTGCCGGGTTGTGAGCTGGGAAGGAGCCCATGTTGTGGGTGGGTGGGAAATTTGGCCAGAAGCAAGCTGGTGGCTCCAGGGTAGGCTTCCCACAGGGGACAGCCCTTGCTCCTGTTCCTGGTTCCTATGTGCTAAATCACAGGAGGAGAAATAAATCTTCTATCTCTGGCTGATTAAGACCAAACAAATCAATGTATTATGCCTTAGCCCTGTGACTGTTACCCTGTCCCTTCTCCTGTCCATCACCCATCACAAATAGACTCTTCCTAAGTACTAAGAATTCAGTGGAACTTTACAACTTACAAAATGTTCTCAAACGTGCTCCCCAACTTAATCCTTGGGAAGAAAAAAGATTATCAACACTGAATCCTACTTCATGGATAAAGATGAGTCCAATGAGGTTCCATGCCTTGAGCAATGACTGTAGGGCAATATTCTTGCAGATATTGTATCCCTCAATCCCTCACCAGCTTCTTCCCACTCACATAAAATGCAACCATTGTCAGTTTATTTTCCTCAGGCCGCTATAATACAGTCATCCATCTACAAATACAGGCAATGACACCGGACAGAGGTTGTGTAAGGTTAACGAAGTAATGCAAAGGTCAGCCGCATGCTTTGGGCACAGCCCCTTTTCTCTGTTGCCATAACGACATAGAATAATGAACAGAGTTACTGTAATCCCAAACAAGATCAAGATATTTAAACATGATTATCTTGGCCCGGAAAACCTTCCCGAACTGCCTAGAATTTTTCTAAAGGGTAAAAGGAATCTGTAGCTTCATTGCTCACATCACATTTCTAGCGTGACTAGTGGAGAGCTGCTCAACGCAAGGAGTTTCAGAGGAGCACAAAGACATTTAGACATTCAGAGAGCGCCAGGGGGAGCTTAGGGCTTGCAGCAAAGAAGTACAGATCCAAATCCTCCATCAGCATCTAGTCAGTTTAGAGGTCAAAAACAAAGGTCAGACATAGATTGCCCGGTCCCACAGGAGTCACTGACCAGCTATGTGACTTTGGGTACCTCCCTTAAAAGTTGTTACGTGGGTGGCGTGAGATCAAGAACATTGCCTACCTCTCACAGATACACTTAGTTTGGATTGGTTCTTTTCCCTCCTCTTTCTCTCTAGCCCACCCTCTCATTACTTTTGAATAGTTTCGTATTTTGTCTTATTTGTTATGATACCAAAGGAAAACTGGAATAATATTTTGAAGGGATTCTAAAAGGGAAAAAACACATTTAAAACAAACAAACAGCCGGGCGTTGGTGGCGCATGCCTTTAATCCCAGCACTCGGGAGGCAGAGCCAGGCGGATCTCTGTGAGTTCGAGGCCAGCCTGGGCTACCAAGTGAGCTCCAGGGAAGGCGCAAAGCTACACAGAGAAACCCTGTCTCGAAAAACCAAAAAAAAAAAAAAAAAACAAAAAAAAAAAAAAAACAAACAAACAAACAAAAATAGGTTCTCAAACCTATTTTTATTGGCTTATCTGAGATGCTCATGTCTACAGCATTAATTCAACAAATATAGGACTGTTCCAGTCTCAACTAAGTACTTTGTTACATAGTACAGATACTAGCTGTGTGGCCAGAAATATTTTCAGGAGTTCTTGGCAAGTATAGCTACTTACAGAACCAACCTAGCAGTCTGTCAATGGAGAAATGACTAAGAAAACTGGAGCGTGTATATGCAATATCGTTTTATTCATCCAAACATCTATGTGTTGTTGCTAAGCATCAGGACCACTGGCCTTCATAGTGACGAACCTTGTTCAGGCTCCGTAGGTTTTCCTGGAGTTTTCTCGTCTTTGAGCTTTGCTTTCATCATGTCTGTGCGCTGGGAAGGACATAGGTTGGGATTACAGCCCAGGTTGTGATGAAGAGAAAAAGCTTCACAAAAACAGTTCCTCGGCGTTGGGGGTGGCTCTAAAACCTGGTCTCCAACACCCCACTCCATGCTGCCTTTTAGCTTAGAATTATGTGTGGTGGTTTTGTGTTCCCCAAAATATTGTGCACCCTAATAAACTTATCTGGGGTCAGAGAACAGAACAGCCACTAGATACAGAGGCCAGAAAATAGTAGCATACATGCCTTTAATCCTAGCATTCCAGAGGCCACACTGGAAACAGCTAGGCATGGTGACTCACAGCCTTTAATCCCAGGAAGTGAGCCTTTAATCCCAGGGAGTGATGGCAGAAAGCAGAAAGATATATAAGGCGTGAAGAACAAAAACTAGAAGCATTTGGCTGGTTAAGCTTTTAGGCTTTTGAGCAGCAGTTCAGCTGAGATTCATTTGGATGAGGACTCAGAGGCTTCCAGTCTGAGGAAACAGGATCAGCTAAGGAATTGGCGAGGTGAGGAAGCTGTGGCTTGTTCTGCTTCTCTGATCTTCCAGCTTCATTCCAATACCTAGTCTCAGGTTTGATTTTATTAATAAGACCATTTAAGATTCATGCTACAATTATGAGTTCAAATGCCACCCCAGAGTCCTGTGGAGGAGGCAGAGGTAATTCCCAAGTAGAAGAGCTCACACCTGGGAACCCATATTTGCTGGGGCACTGGGTTCAACCCTTTTATCCTCTCTCTGCCTGTTGCCTGCCATCTCTGCTCCGAAGAATCAGTCTTTTCTCTAGGGGAGAGGAAATTAATTTGATCCTCACTTGATAGGCAGCCAATTTCAACATTTTTTTTTTTACCAACATTATTTTTTTAACCACTGTATTGAGTACAGCTGTTTTTAAAGCTAGTATAAAATAAAGAACATTAAATTAAATCACAGTTTTATTTCGTATACAGTATACATTCACTGAAGTCATTTACTGAAGTCTTTCATGCATCAGGTCCTGCGCTCAATTCAGTGGGAAAATAAAATTAGCCAAAGGCAGCCATGACAGTCAAGGCGCTTCCGTTCTCAAGGGATGACAGGTCCCATATGGGAATGACAGGAAGAGAGCAAAGGGTGCTGAATGGCTATACTATAGAGTCCAAATCACAGTCCTGAGCCCGAGGGGACAGTGTGAATTCTTCATAATCTTTCTTCACTGGAGAAATTGATCCTACAAAGCACACAGAGCTGCTCTGTTTGGAAGAATTTTCAGCCATGATGGAAATTGAAAGGACCAAGCAGACGCCATAACAGGCTGCTCAGTCTTCTCTCAGAGGTCAGGCCTCAATTTCAGTTTCCTGAGACTGAACAAGCAGTCTCTGGGAGGGCCGTGAACAAAAGACATAGTCCTTGCAGTAGCTCCCTTTCTGCACGTACTCTGACTGCTCAAAGTTCAGCCAGATGTTTACTGTCTGGGACCCCTCACCAACTTAGAGTTATGTGCATGAGTCAAGGACAGAGCCTAGACCACTGAGCCAGCCCCCACAGTCAGTACGTGCTTGGCCAGCCAGCCCCCGTGGCAGCTCAAGGACAGAGCCTGGGACTTGTCCTGGACAGCCCCCCAAATTATAATTGTAAACCCCAACCAGTAAATTCAAAGGTTACATACCCTCACCCAATTAAAAGAGAACAGAGATAAAAATAAACCAATCCGAGTTGCACCCGTGCAAAACCCCCAAGGGCCCGCCCCCCCAACTGCCCTGAAGGGCTTCTGGTTTTTGCCTTTAAATAACTAGCCTCACAAAGAAAGAGCGACTCCTCCCTGCCTCACTGAATTGGGTGTAGGAACGAGTTCCCTGTCTAGACTTGTATCTACAGAATAAACTTTGCTGTTGTATTCTGGACATCCAAGGTCTTCAGTGGTCTCTTTGGGGTCACAATCTGGGCATAACAGAAATGTTTGATATGTATACTCCCTGATGTGGAAGCCTTGGATACAGTGCCTCAGCAGCTGCCCATACATGTAAACTGTAGTTACAGACTTCTCTGTATTGGACAGTGCAGATCTGAGGCCACTGTAGGCAGTTGTTTAGGACCCAGTCACTGTGGGAGGAGCTCTCTGTGCTGTGCAGTGGGGCATCTGCCATTCCCTGTTTCTCTGGACTGTATATATGGAGGCTGGGGCATTCACAGCTGGGTCTTCTGATTGTCACCAACACAAGGTTGTCAGTCAGTCTCTCCAGTATTTCCTTGTGATTACCACCACCAACAACCCATTTTCCTTTGTGTATTCAAATCATTAGAGTATGGCAAGGAGCCATTTGGGGACGGTGCTCAGGCCAGACAGAGAGGCAAATGGTTGTCACAAAGTCAGGGGTCAGCCATGTGGCAGCATGTGTGTGACACTGTTCCTGAGTAGATATGAAGAACTGATGACAGGCCAAAGGAAGGACATCAACAAAGTCCAGCTTGGTGAACCCATGTGTCCATTGTGATTATTTACAGGAAAAGGGCAAGTGGTTACTCACAGAGCAGCAGTGACTCAAAGACAGCTGTACCAAAATCCCACCCCGGCATGGATGATGCCTCAGAAATGCTGGAATCTGGAGGTTACTGAACAACTTGCAGGCAGATAGCGTTTCTCAGCAGACCATGTGGCTCATATAAGCTTTGGGAGGAAGGGACCCAGTGCATTTAGTTAGCTTCAGGGCTTTCCTGAGGCTTCTGGGTTGTTTACTTCCTCTATTTTAATGACCCCCATGTTAGAACTGTCTAAGTCTTAAAGAGCTTCTCACTAGGATGTTTCACCTCCCTCTAGGACATCCGGATTCTTAACAAACCTCCTTCTATGATTAAATGTTTTATCTCAGAGGAAATTGCTACACAACAGAGAAGGAAGGAAAATTGAACTGGACATGATGAATCTGTGGTCCAGTCCTGCACTGAACTGTCTTTGTGACCCAGGGCAGTCTGCTTCTCTCTATGGGCCTCAGTTTCCTTTCCTATAAATATGGAGGTTACATTTCCTTATTTTTTATCAGCTCAAAATTGCTGCAAATAACCTACTAGCAGAGATAGCAATTTAGATAGCAGGAAAGGAGACTCTAGAGATTTATTTCCTGGTATGAAGCATGGGGTAAAACTAATTTAAACAGTAATAAAAAAATTGCAGAGTCGAAAGTGGTGGTGTAATTGGCAGGAAGCTGGTGCTGCTGGTAAGTTAAGCCACAGTAAGAAACAGTTTTCCTCTCTTCCTCTGTAAGAACTGACTAGAATAGGAAAAGTGAGTGGGGAGCAAGGGCAGAGGCCACAGTGGGTAAGACAGCAAGAAAGTTATGACCCCGCCAGCCAGTGATGGGAGAGAGAGGCATTCAGACCTCTGGGAAGGGGAGTGATTGGGTCAGGGATGAAGGCAGTACGCCACGGCCTGATGCAGAATCCCGACTTCCTCAGACAGCTTCAGAAAGCACAGAGGAGGAGAATACCGTGGGAGATGCCTCAATCCATTTACCGTAGGCTGCTGTTTACTGAGCCCTCCAACGCAGCGGCTCCTAGCCTGGAATCCAAATCCCGCATGGAGCATGAACAAAAGTATGCTGTCCAACCCCTTCCCAGCTTCAATGTGTCTGAGGAGGGGGTTAGTTAAGTTCCCCCAGGAGCTTCTGAGAGCCTCCATTTCTCGGGCCAAGCCATTATGCCTACCAAGATATACAGTGATGATGTAGGCAGATCTTTACTGGGAGAAGGGTTTCCCAAGATGAGAAAGAGAAAGGGGGGAGGGCGAGGCGATGGCTCAGTGGTTAAGAGCACTGGCTGTTCTTCCAGAGGACCTGGGTTCCATTCCCAACAACCACATGGTAGCTTAAAATAGCTTGTAACTCCAGTTCTAGGGGATCTAATGCTCTCTTCAGGCCTCTGTGGGTACCAGGGACACATGTGGTACTGAAGGGGTTTACAACTGAATTTAAGTTGCAGCTCTCTGAGAAGGGCAAAACAGGTGTCTCTTCCAAAAAGGACCATTTATTCACAATGTCCTTACATTCTGGGTTGAAGGAGAGAACAAACACAGAGGGTCTGAGTCAGCCTCACAGTGTCTCAAGGACAGACCCATCAGCCCCTTCTGAGTCACGCCCAGACTTGCCCAAGCTTGTGCAACCACGTCCAAACATAAGACTAAACCTTAACCAATTAAACATGTACTAATATAGCTGCTGTTTGTTTAACCAATCATATCTGAGATGACCTGTCCCTGAAACTCACCTTCACTGTGCTTAAAAGGAGCCTGCACATTCCTCTCAGGGTCATCGCCATTTTGTGCAGGTGAACAGCCCCACATACATGCTGGTATAGAAAACGCTTTTGCTCTGGGGTCTTCCTTCAGTGTTTCCTCAGACCCTACAATACACAGACATACATGCTGAGAAAACACCAACACACATAAAATAAATATTTTAAGAGAGAGAAAGAAATGGTACTTAAATTTTCACTTAAATAAAAATATAAGGCATGCCGGGCGTTGGTGGCGCACGCCTTTAATCCCAGCACTTGGGAGGCAGAGGCAGGCGGATCTCTGTGAGTTCGAGGCCAGCCTGGGCTATCAAGTGAGCTCCAGGAAAGGCGCAAAGCTACACAGAGAAACCCTGTCTCGAAAAACCCAAAAAAAAAAAAAAAAAAAAAAAAAAATAAGGCAGAAGTTCTTACCTTACAGGCTACACGAAAATCAAGTGGTAGGTTGAATTTAGAGCATGGGTTATAGTTTGCCAAGCCATGTTCTAAGGGTGCCGTAAGACAGAGAGTCAGGGAACCCTCTCAAAGGAGATGGTGATTTCACCTCCTACAGTTTTCTGGATGCCCTTCATTCAGTGGCTGCTTTCTTACAAGGAATAGGACCTGTGAGTAGACTCCAGTCTGTAGCTATTCATTAGAGGATGAAACAAAAATCAGATTTGAAGCTGTTTTGTGCGTTTTTGTTTTTGTTTTGTTTTACAGTCATTGGATGCTGTCTTTACACTGAAAATCCCAGTGCAGGAGAAAGAGGTACTAGCTTTGAAGGAAGTTAGGAAAGACCATGATGAGAAGTAACAGGCGCTGAGCATCATCCATGCTAGAGACTGTGTCCAGCGTGGCATAGTTTTTTACTCCCGATCCTTGCGGATACATCACATGTTGTGAAAACCCTCTGTTCCACAGGCATGAAGCTGCAAGTCAGGTATGTGAGCCGCCTCAGTTACAGAATGAGTGTATGCGGAGTGGGACGCTGCAGGCTGTCGGCTTCCGGTGTAATTCTGTCATTCCCTCCTTCCTTATCCAGAGATCGTAGTTCCTGAACAAGGAGGTGTGTAAGCAGAATGGAAAACAACAAAAGCTTTTAGAAATAATAATTATGAATTACAAAACAAACAAGTGTGCTGGAAAACCAATTTTCAGTAAAAATACCCGGAGGGCTGCCCCTGCAGAGGACACTGGTTCAGTTCCCAACATCCACATGGTTGCTCACAACCATCTGCAGCTCCAGGTCCAGGGAATCTGATGTCCTCTTTTGACCTCTGTGGGCACATGGGGTACACAGACATACATGCAGGCGAAATACTCATACACATGCAATAAATAGTTATATAAAAATAAGTATATAAAATGCAGCTGGGAAAAAAAAGTCTTACCCGTTGGTCTAGCTTGCTTACTTGCTGTGTTAAAATTTCATCAAAGCAAAGAAAGGCAGTGGCTGGTGGGAGCAGCAACAAGAGATTTTTAGGAAACCAGTATTTGGGAGAGATTTTCAGATGACTGGGGCCTGAGAGATCTGTTTCTGGAATAACTCGTGTGGGGCTATTCAGGAATCAAAACCTTTACATATCAGAGTCCCCATTCTGGTCATAAAATTCACATGTCACCTCATCAGTACTCTCCCTACACACTCTCATGGTGGAGGGTCAGATTTAGTATCTTGCTGACTTGAGGTCGGTTTCTGTCCACCAGTTAGAAGGACCAGCGCGTTCATAGTTTTCCTTCTCTAAAAACGAGAAGCACTTGGAATGCACTAGAAACCTCTGAGAAGAGAAAAAATGAGCTGTAGGCTGAGTTTTGTCGTGGCATGCAGTGGCTCAAGCCTTTGTCACAGGGATTGTTTGTCAAGTAGTTCCTGGTATGCATCCAGACTTCTGATGCCAGCACTCCTCAGATGTCCAGCCCTTCTCCTGCGGTCTGGTTTTGGGGGAAACCCCCTGCCAGACACAAGTCAGCTGTGCATGTGTACCTACCTGTGGGCAGGTGCCTGCCCCGTGCCAACCTATTTTGCTGGAAATGCTGGTGGGGAAGTGTTACTTCTCCAACTTGATTTACAGGCATGTTTACATTTTACAGGAAGAGTCTGCTGAGTTAAGAAGTGAAATAAGGGAGAGGAATAAAGAAACATAAAGGGAGAAACCAGTTTCCTTTGTGGATGAGACAAGGCATTGTGCTTTTGCTTAAATCTGAATTTAAGAAAAAGAATCCTATCTGGAGCTTTAATTTAATCCCCTATCTCCTCCCCAGTCCAGGAGCAGCTCCCCTGCTTCAATCACCCCCGATCTCTACCCTGTGACAAGGGTCTTGGTCCTTTAGCTGTGGGGCCCCTACCTTGTACTACCCTATTCAGTCTCATCCGTACCTCAGAGTGTACTAGAACATTCCCCCAATGTCAGACAATGACAGGGTACCCATTTTCTCTCTGTGTCTATTATGCAAGAAACACATAGGGAAAAAATTTATTTAATGCTGAAAAAAGTTTGTTAGAAAAATAATTGTTGTCTACAACCTTTGATATTTACAGAATAACTCTAAGAAAATTGAAGGCTTTTCATTTCCTTCTCCTTTCCTGGGATAGTCTCAAGACTTAATGTTGATGAGAAAGACTGAGAAAGGAATTGAGGGAGATTAGAGGAGTCTAAGAATTGCCCCTGGAGGCAAAGAGTGCAGGCAAAGGGTTGCCTGTGGGTGGGTACAAAACTGTGTGCACAAGCAGGCATGAAAGAAGCCAAGGTCTCCCTGAGGTGAGGGCCTGTGAACTGGGAAGTCTACCTTCCATGCTTTCCCGATGTTCTGCGGGAGTCTACCTCTCTCTTATTCCTTTCAGTGAGGCTGATTTGGGAAAGCTAGGAGCCAAGGACAGGAGGCTGGGGGTGACAGGAAACGGGGTCACTCCTGTGTAGGTATTTGATATTGAGAAGAAAGTGTAGTAGATACTTGTTTTTCATTTAAAAAAAAGTCTGTTTGTAACACTGCTGAAATAAAGCCTTAATCTTGATATGACAGGAATCTGATGACCCTAACCTTCCAAAGTTCCTATCTACATAAGCACCCGGAGCTTTCAGGAAAGGAATGGGTCTGTGTCTGACTTGCATTTTACTAACTTACATTGCAGAAAAATTTCTCATTAAGTAAACTTCTGTCATCCTCCAAGGGCTTCATAGTACATCTGTACATGCATGTGTTTAATAAGTATGTTTATATCGTAGATCCATACCCTTGCTCATAGGAAAGCTTTATAGCTGGATGTTAGAAGCCCATCATGGTCTCTATAAATTGTCTCAATTAGGAGGAATGTCCAACTAAAGCAGGTATCACCACAAGGAGCCTCGAGGTGAGAAAGTACCATTGGAACCTTGGGATCTCAGTTTAAATTCCATAAAAGGCCTTTCATCTTGTGTTCTCTACCCTTTCCTGCTCAGTGACTCCACGGTGCACACAGAAAAGGCCTGCGATGCTTAAAACTTATCCACAGTCCCAAAGCTAATGGAGAAATCATTGAAATGGAAAAAATCACCATTCATTCTTAAACCCAAATATAACTGATTCAAGTGAAGGTCATTAGAGGAAGCTAAAACAATCCAGCAAAGGGTTGTAGGGAACTGGGGGAACAGAATATTCTCAAAGAACAAAAACATCACCAAATAAGTCACCAATTCAAGGGGGAAAAGCTGATGGTCACCAACAGCAGTGGGATAGTCTGTATTAGTGGCTCCATGAACCACAGCTCCAAATTGGGAAATTACCTGTGATTGCTTCCAGCCTAAAGGGTTTTAAGCCGAATGTAACCAAGCCTTGCAGCTCTAACTTCCAGTGTGCAGAAGTTCTAAGAACAGAAGAACCAGCTAAATGACAGCATGAAGAAGTAATCTAAGATGGGAGTGTAGCCCACCATAGTGCACTGGCCTAGCATGTCTGAGTCCATCCCTGACTTGAGTGTGTTCTCCAGGACAACCACGAGAGTGCTTGAGAACTGTTTTGGATGTAGACATTAGACTATAAAAAAAACAGAGAAAACATACCAACTGAGCCTACCCTCAGATCTGACAGTGAAAGAAAGGAGCTATAGAAAGACACTTGAGGACGGCCCCAGAGTCTGGGCTGTCTGGTGATCTTCTGGAATTTGCATTCATTTCTTTGAAGTGGCAATAGTATTGTAACTAAGCAGAATTATTGTTATTATTATTTTATTATATTATTCCTGGAAGAATAAACACTTAGCTATTTGACATCTTTAGCAAGATGTCAACATCAGTAGTTGACGTGGAGTAGAACAGAAAAAAAGGGACACCCCGTGAGAAAAAGCGAGATCTCACTGCCGATCATTATGGACATGGCTTCATGTTATTACTTTAAGTTTTGCTTGGAAGTGTGTCCTCAGGTCACCGTTCCCGTGGTAATATACTTCTGCATACACTTTGTATATGCCTGTGGACAGACAGGCCTGAGCAGTGGGGCCCTTACCTCATGGTTACAGAGCTGAAAGAGGGTCCCTCCTCCTCAGGTTTTATTTTCTTCTTTCTCCACTTTCTTTCTTTCTTTATTTACTGCGGAGCTGGAAGTTGAACCCTGGATCTTGTGCATGCCACTGCTCCATCAATGTGCTGCATCCCCACTCTCTTCTCAAAGAGCAGTTGTTCTGATACCATGAGTGAGAGGCTTTGGCGGGTGGAGCCAAGGTGCCATGCAGAGAGCACTCAATAGCTCAGTAGAGAGTTTTATTTGTTGGGGGTAAGAGTGAGGGGAGAGAGAGAGAGAGAGAGAGAGAGAGAGAGAGAGAGAGAGAGAGAGAGAGAGAGAGAGAGAACACAAAGAGAGAGGAGTCCTTTCTTAAAGGGAACAGGGACAGGAACATAGGATGCGGTCAGGCTGAGATATTACCTGCTTTTTGGCCAGGATTCCAAAAAGTAGGTCTCAATGCTAACAGTAACCTTTGTTACTGGAGAGATGGTTCAGGTTAAGAGCAGTAGCTGCTCTTCCAGAGGACTGGGATTCAATTCCCAACACCCACGTGAAAGCTCATAACTTTTGTAACTCCAGTTCCAGGGGATCTGACACCTTCACACCAATGTACATAAAATAAAGCTAAATAAATTTTATAGCCAGGCGGTGGTGGTGCACGCCTTTAATCCCAGCACTCAGGAGGCAGAGCCAGGCAGATCTCTGTGAGTTCGAGGCCAGCCTGGGCTACCAAGTGAGTTTCAGGAATGGCGCAAAGCTACACAGAGAAACCCTGTCTCGAAAAACCAAAAAAAAAAAAAAAATTATAAAAATCTTTGTGCACTGAATTTAAAACCAGACTTTTCTCTTTTTTGATACACATTTAAGAGTCATAATTTCCCTCTTAAGTTATGTTTTAGCTACATCCCAAAGGTTGTAACACATCCCATCCATGCTGAACATTTCCTAAGTTCACTTTCCATGTCTCATTTGATCCACTGAATTATTTATGTGTACTCTTTTATTTTTAAATTTGTGTGGGTTTTTAATTATCTTTGGTAATTAATTCCTAATTTATGTGCCATGATTGTTATATTTCTTGAAACCTGGCTTATGAGCAGATAGTCAATCTTTGTAAATATTTTATGTAACCTTGAAAGAGTGGGAGTTCTAATAGTTGGATTATATAGATCTCGAGTTTGATCATCAAGAGATTCACACTGTATAGCTTTACCAAGCTTTTGCTTACTTAATTTTTCAAATCTGAAGGAAGGGTTCAAGTCACCCACCCTAATTTGCCATTTTCTTCTTGGGTGTAGCAGGAATCTTATAGAGTCTTATTAGTAAAATCAAACCTGTGCCAGGTAGAACCTGGCTAAAAAACCAGCTAAAAGCTTAACTAGCCAAATGCTTCTAGTTCCTGGTCTTCACGCCTTATGTATCTTTCTGCCTTCTACCATCACTCCCTGGGATTAAAGACTCACTCCCTGGGATTAAAGGCATGTGTCACCAAGTCTGGCTGTTTCCAATGTGGCCTTGAACTCACAGAGATCCCAGATGGATTTCTGCCTCTGGAATGCTAGGATTAAAGGCGTGAGTGCCAACATTTTCTAGCCTAAATATCTAGTGGCTTTTCTGTTCTCTGACCCCAGATAAGTTTATTTGGGTACACAATATTTTGGGGAACACAATACCATCACACTTGGGATTTTTTTTCTATTTATATCTTTTGAGGACACACTTTTAAATGTGTGGGAGATACAGAGTCAAGGTTCTCACACACACAGAGTGGGAGACTGTGATTGTCTTGAGTTTACCAAGACAAGATATATTACTGGCTGTGGCCTGCCACAGGAGCATGGAGAGGTTTATTTTAATTCATGGTTTGAGAGGTTCAGCCTATCATTAAGGATTGGCACAATGGCACAGAGTGTGAGTGGGTTGGTAGCACTGCCAGGGCAGACAAGAAGTCAAGCTCTCAGGCTAGAAGCAGAATCAGTATATCACCCCAAAGGCCCATGCCCAGTGACCAGCCTCTGCCCCCAAAGGCTCATAACCTTCCCATCAGCACCGCCAACTAGAGTCCGAGTGTGTGAGTGTGCAAACACATCAGCCTAGGAGGATATTTCACACTCAAACAACATCACAGTAAACTAAATATAACATGATTTTCTGAATGTGGTCCTTGGATGGAAAGGGACACTCTGTAAATACTAAGAAAATGTTAACAAAACATGGACTTGGGTTAGTAATGACACTGGTTCATTAGTTATGATGAATATGTGATGTTAGCAACATCTAAGCATCTAGAAACCCAGTCTTTATTAGCTTCGGAACTTCTCTGTGAATCCAAAACCACTCTAAAATTTAAGATACATATTCAAATAGTGACCCAACATCCATGGCAATTTCCAGAAAGCCAGTGCAATCTTGGCTAAATACCGACCATATTTACCAAGCCTAGAATGAGGGGAAATGTCGGGAAAGTCACGATATTGAGAGAAAAAGGAAGATTCTGTAGGTAGAATCCTCAGACCAGAGATTCCTACTTTAGTTAGTTTTGCATTGCTGTGGTCAAATACTAGAGAGAAGCAGCTTGAGTGAGGACAGATTGATTTGGGCTCACAGGTCCAGTGTCAGCGCAGCAAGGGAGGGAGGGAGCGGCTGAACCAAGCAGCCCACCTCACCAGGGCCAGGAAGCCTACATAAGGGGGCATGTCTGCTCTAGGTTGACATTGTCTTTCTTCCTCTTTTATTCCATCCAACCTACGGGGTGGTGTCACCCATATTTAGGGCAGGTGTCCCCTTTAACTGATCTCCTATGGAGGTACCCTTAAAGACATCCAGATGAGTGTTTGTATGAATCATCACAAGCCCCTCGGAGTGCTAGAGAACCAGCTCAATGGTAGAGTGTTTGCCCTGCACGTACCGGGCACTGAGTTCCATCCCAGCATGGCAAAGACAAAAGAAAAATCCCCAAAGACTCCTGGAGTTGTCTGCTATAGACTCTAAAAATATGTTCAAAATAAAGATAACACAAAACACTAAAACTGGGAAAATAAACATTAGCTACACTGTGCATTTATTTGTGGAAATAGTTACTGAGCCGAAGGACATAGAGAGCAGATCTCCTTTTAACGGAAATGCTGCCATAGTTGGTCATTTACTCTCTGTGTGCTCTAAAAAGCCACATGATTTGGTCTAATGCTGAGCAGCCATTACCATGCTCACAGTTTTAATAGCAGCTTTGGTAGCTACTGAATCCCCTACTAGGCAGTAAGCCTTAGACCAGTGTTAACAGAAAATGCACAGGTACCAGTGGTGAACTCTTACCCCCACCCTTAGGAAGCAGGCGTCACAGAAGACCATCCTCCAGCTACCTCCAGACTTTTTTCTACAGCTTTTCCCACCTCCAAGTGAGAGGATTTACTGTCTAAGGACAAGGCTGTAACACCTCTTCAGTAGTAAAGAGTTTGCACGAAACCACTAGCATTTGCTCGTGGTCAGAGCAAGGTGTTTGCAGACTCCACACTTTCTGATCTGGGGGCTGACTTGCGGCTGTTGTTCGTCTGTGATGTCCCCAGATTCTCAATTCTCTGCTAGCTGCAGCCCTTAAGGATCTGCTCCCCTATGGAGCATACACACATACAGACAGGGACTTCGCCACCCCTCCTCACTCCCCAGCACACACACTTTGGGCCTCCCATCTGCAGCCTATGCCAAATCGGGGAAAAAAACAAAACAAAACAAAACAAACCAGAATCAACAGAGGGCCATTTCTCACCGAGGAATGACAAAGCAGAAAAGTATAGAAAAAACTCCTTTGATAGAAAAACTTCTCTGTGTTATCCTCTTCATGCATATTCAGCTATGGTCTGTGTAGCTATGACTCAATTAAATATGAAGTGCCCCAAGCCAAGAGTAATTTTATTTGCCCTCCCTCTAAAATACACCTCACCCACTTGGGAGCCAGTTAGTCATCATCATTGCAAAAGGGCAAAGTGATAGGTTATGGTCCGATTACATTCAAATGCTCCAGACAGCTCTCTCAGCCAGAAGGACATCTCGTGCCCCTGCTGGGGCTCGGGTACAGAGACTGGTACCAACATTCCTCACCCTGCGCCAGCTTTTCTGAGTAAGTGGCAAGGGCTGGTTTCATTTTCTTGCAAAAGTTAAACAATGACAGAGATATGTTCTGGCAAATAAAGCAGGAAGTAAAAGAAACAGAGACGTTTCCTGACCCTCTGCCTAGACCCTGCGAAAGCTTTCTTTAGAGCTCTCAAAGACTAGACCAGCTACTGAACATCAGAGAATCACAAGTCGGAGGGAGTTTGGGCTCCTCGTGTTTCATCTGTAACAAACCTTTCAGCAAGTCCAGGCCACAGAACCTCCACACTATTTATTCATCAGCCCCATCCTCCATTCATCGGCTGCTTGTGAAGCCAGGCTTACTGTCAGCCTGCTTGGGACCACCAGAACCACCTCCCGAGTGCTCCTCTTGCCTCTGCTGCCCCTTTGATTAGTTCTAACTCTAGCAGCCGAGTGAAGGGAGGGTCACTCTCCTGCTTCAATCACTAGTTGCTCCCCACCGCCTACTTAGCATCACAGCTCTCTGACCACTGGTCTGTCTCAGAGTCAAGCCTATGATTGTTTTCAGCCTGGGAAGTCCTGAGCCACAGTCTCAAAATGCTCAACTCATTCTTGTCACTGGTGTCCGAGTGCAAATGTGCCATCCTCAAAGAAGACATCCCTAGCCTCAAGATCTGAATAGATCCAGCCACTGTTCTTGTCAGCACTGTTTTATTTTTAGTACTTACCGCTCACTACCTGACCTTTTCAATCAAGTGCTATTAATTCTTGTGTTTTGAACACATTCACTCCCTCAATTCTTCCTCTTCCCACACACCCAACCCTCCCATCTTTTCCCATCAAACTTTGAGATCACTTCTTCTTTTATTTTCCTTTCCCCACTGAATGCAGTTTGTACGGCCCAGTTACTCATAGGCTTGGGACCTGGTCTCCTGTCTGGCCAGCCTACCAGGGGTTGTAACATAAATAAAAACAAGAACAAAAAACAAAAGCCAACACCCTTACTTTCCCCACCCCAGCAACCATCCAATACTAATAACTCCATGGCTAGTGGTGATATTACATATCCATGCCCACCTCCCACCAGAATGTCATATGATTGGAGCTTTCAAGGGTCTTGTGTATGCTATCACAATTGCTGTGAGCTCATATGTACAGTGGTCTGCCCTGTTGTGTCTGAGAAACACTGTGTCCTAGAGACTGTTCACCATCCCTGACTCTTACGATCTTTCTGTTCCCTCTTCTGCAAAGATCCTGGAGCCTTGGGGTGGGCTTTGAATGTCCAGTTTGTGCCTTTCTCTGTACAATCCTTTGTTCTCTGCATGCTGGCCAGTTGAGGGTCTCTGTGTTAATTGGAATCTACCCCACGGAGCATCTTCTCTGATTTGGGCTGGGAGATAATCTGACCTATGGGTATGGCAATAAGTCATTACAAATCATTTTAGTCATATTAAATTTTGTTTATTCCTGTTTCCACCTGAGTTCATTAGACTCATGAGATCAAGCAAGCAGACCACTTGTCTGTCTTCAGTGAGTAACCCTAACATCTAGCAGAAAGCTTAACTGCAAGTGACAATAACTGATCCATCTTTTATAAAGTTAGTGATTTTTTTAAATGGGTGGATAGTAATTGTTTATAGAGAGAAGGGCCAAATCAAAATTGGTTCTATCTGCAGAATGGTAAATGAGATGGTCGGTGTCCGTTGTTGTCTTGACAATTCAGAGTCACTCGGATGATGGGCATGCCTGTGGGGGATGTCCTGATTGTATTAATTGCTGTAGGAAGACCTATCTATTTTTTAAAGAAGATTTATTTATTCATTATGTATACAGTGGCCTGCCTGCATGTATGTCTACATGCCAGAAGAGGGCACCAGATCTCATTATAGACGGTTGTGAGCCACCATGAGGAAGCTGGGAATTGACCTCTGGAAGAACAGCTAGTGCTCTTAACCTTTGAGCCATCTCTCCAGCCCCCAGGAAGACCCATCTTAATAGTAGGTAGGCCCTGGGCTATGTGTAGAGAGAAAGAAAGCTGAGCACTTACGTGCAGATGCTCCTTCTGACTACAGACATCATGTAGCAGCAGCAACATGCTCCTGATGACGTCCCCATCATGATGACCTGTAACCTGGAACTATTATCTCAGATAAACCCTTTCTCCATTAAGTTGCTTTCACCAGAATCTTTTATATTTTATGTTTTATATTCACAAGCAGGAAATAAAACTAAGATAATACATATTTTCTTATAAAGTAAGATAAATTAGAATTTTTAAAAGAAACCCTGCTAAGTAAAATGACATCAGTTGAGAGCATTATATTTTACTTTGACTGGAGTTCAGAGCTATTGAGAAAGTGCCCATTTGAGAAATATGGCTGTCTGTCTCCCAGTGTCATCACCATCTTCTTGGGTAAGGGATTATGGCAAGAAATTTGTTGCCTAACCAAAGACCACATGTCCCAACTCCTTCCCACTCATCCCTCAAGCTCATGGCTCATTATGACCATTGTAATGAGCTGTAGTCAGAGAAATGTCAAGGAAATGGTAGGTGTCACTTCCTCTCAGGCAACACTGCCTCATTTGCTTTTCCACATCCTCGAAAGACTCAGGGTATTCAAGAAGTGTTGGGAGCCCTGTGTTAAAAGACGGCACCTCTCCTGTACTGATGTCCTTGCCCACTGGCCCTGCTCCCTAAGAAATCTTTTGTGTTGTGTCTGCATGATGTATTGATTTGTAATCTACTTGTGGTGTTTCTACCCTAGCAAGTAATATTATCTGGGCTACGGGTAAGTGAAAAAATATCCAAAGAACAGGTTTGGTTCATTGATATTTTGCTGTTTGACTCTTGAGAGACTTAAAGCAAACACTTGCATGGTAGTTAGAGAAGAGGGTTTCCAGGCTTAGGGATACAAGCTGGAGGTACAAAGGGACAGGATTCACAATCACGTGACAGGTGACTTGAAACTGGCCATATTCTCACACAAAGACAATGAAGGGGCTTCTGTTCTCAAACGGGGAGAAAAGGGTGTGTTTTTAAAAGTTCTTCCATGACACAGTATCTTCAAAATTATGGCGAGCTCGGAATTAAGTAATAAAATTTTATACAACTTTCACGTTGTATTCTCTCCCTCTCCAAATAATGTAGCCTCCAGTACTTTGGCTGTTTCCTCAAAAATACATTCTGACAATCGTAAAACCAAGATTTGGGTAGTTCATCATTTCCCTGAAGCTGGCCATACTCCTCAGTGGATCCAAGTATCTTTTCCTTAGAAGGGGAAGGAGTCTTGACTGCTTTCTATTGAGTTGAGCAGTGTTTCCTATGCTGAGACAGAATCTAGTAGATGGATTAATCATCATCTAATCACTCAATGCCTCTAGTTTTATTGTCTTGGAGAAGCAAATCTCCATGAACATATAAAGGTCTTTGGGGTGGCCTTCTGAGGGTGAGGCAACCTTAGCCTGTGGTGGTCTCTGAAAAGAAAAATAGGTTTCTGGCCATATAAGCAATATCAATCTTCCCTGAGTGTGGAACATCATGGTGGAGTTCCTGATCCCCTGACAGTCCATGAGAGCTGCTGCTCTACCACCCCCTTGCCCACCAAAATGCATTCTCAATTTCCATTTTAATGCCCCACCCTTGTTGGAGATAATAGGAGATGCCTGGCTCCTCTTTCTGTAATACTTTCAGAATGTGAACATTCTGGGCATCAGCAGGCATACTGAATGGGCAATTCTGACGAGTTAATCCCTTCTGTCTTCTTCTACGGCTGTAGGAGGGAGCCTCCTGTCATGTGACAAAACTTTTCCTGAGGGGACGTAATACACATGTCTACTCACCCCAGTTAGGGAGCCCATGACAGCCCAAGGTCTGGATAACACCAAAGTCCAACTTGGTGAACGATGAGTTTTGTTGGGATTACTTACAGGAATATAGGTGAGAGGTTACTTACAGGAGCAGAAAGGACTCACAGAGAGCAGTGCCACCAAAGCCCACCCCAGCATGGGTGACAGCTCACAAATGATGGAACCTGAAGTACAGTTCACAGCCTTCAGGCACCTCAACCGGTTGGGGAGTGTCCTTTCCAAGTGACTCAGTTGGTCTAAATCTCTTCCATGCAGCTCAGCAGGTTTCTGCTTCTTCCAGGCAGCTGGTCTGGTCTCAGTCTTCTTTGCAGCTCAGCTCAGCTGAGAGTCTTCCTCAGGTCTCAGCTTTCTTCTCTGTGAGAGGGATGCTCATCTTTTCTTATTTATTGTGCCAGAGAAGGAGGGGCTTAGTGAACCTGGTCAGTTTCAGGGACTTCCTGAAGTTGTTTTGAGTTGTTCACCTTCCTGCTTAAGGAGCTTCCCTGGAGGATGGAATGTTTCAATCTCAGAGGAAACTGTTACGCAATACCCCCACTAAGGCTAATATGGCCCTGCAGATAGTATGGACCACCTCTAGGGGCACAGTCTGAGTTCTCCCTTGGGTGTTGTAGGACCTGCTGTAGAGATTGAGTGTGCCTGCTGTGTTGGGGTGATGGATTTACCTCTGGTGGAACTGCTGTGCTGAGCTGGTCCCTCTCTGAAAGACTAGAGCGTTTCAGTTCATTCTCTCATGCAGAGATCCTTTCTAGGAACCAAACTTCTGAGAATCTCATATTTCTGAATAATAAGTGCAGACATACAGAGTGGGGATGACATCCAGCCAGTGTGACTCACAGAGTCAGGCCTGCCTTTAAGTTATTCTAGGGAAGAAGGACTGCTGTAGGTAGGGGGTAGAGAGCAGGCAGGTAAAATCACAGGGACAGATTACCTCCAGGGGAAGAGTTATCTGCCATCATCTCGCTGGTTGCTGGGCTTGGTGTGACTCAGGCAGTCCTGAGCACCTCCCAGGGGACATGAGCTCACAGGTGTACATTGCAGAGAGAAATACTGGCTCCACATTAGAAACAGCTCTGAGACTTCAAATGGGCTCCATACAAGGCATGAGTTTCTGGTCACTAGAAAAATATTTTTTAAAATAGTGGCTGATTTCCCAGAGAGAGAATTAGAAAAAAATAACCTTAATTTGTTCAAGTTTTGGACTATATAGCTATATATGTGTATATTATATACAAAATATGTATATAATATGTATATTATGTAATATGCACACATACATATATACATGCATAAACATATATGTCTGTGCATATATACATATATGTGAATGTATGTATGTAATGTGTACATCATATAGTAGATGTACAATATACATATATAGTATATAAACACATTTTATGTAGAATATATAGAATATATATTCATTTTGATTCAAAGACCTTTTAATTTCCTTTAAGTGTGATTACATGAACAATTATTTTTAATTGTTGAAACTAATGTGTGCATTTGTATACATATAAATTAAGTCATCTATTACTAGAAAGACACGTAGACGTTTCTTCTTCGTCCTCTTCCTTCCTCCGAGTCCTGCCTGTCAATCACACTTAGCTCTCTGGTTACCTGCTTAGCATTTTCAAATCTGTCTCTGAATAATGTACATGATGTGCTTGATCAGTTGTAGACATTTTCTGTTGACTGTTATAAGGAAAGAGAACTTACCTGTCCCTGGGCCTGGTTTCTCTCTTTTTAATCTCCCATGATTGTCATAGTAAGACTTTGGTTGAGTCAATAGTTAAGGTTTGCATTATTATGACTGTAAATATTTGAGTGAGCCAATATTGTGCGATGATGACTGTGTCTTTCCTTGACAACGCTTCTATTCTTCTGAAGTTGAAAAGATGCCCTCTCGGGAGGCAGAGGCAGGCGGATCTCTGTGAGTTCGAGGCCAGCCTGGTCTACAGAGCGAGATCCAGAAAAGGCGAAAAGCTACACAGAGAACCCCTGTCTCGAAAAAAAAAAAAAAAAAAAGATGCCCAATTTTCCTTTGTTGGTTTTAAAAATGCATTTCCCATCATTTCTCCACAAATGTTCAGACCATCTCACTGCTTCAGTCTGTGTAATTTCTTATAAACTTAAACATCCTGGAGCCACCCCCTTCAAAGGGTGCCCTGATTGCCCTCTCCAGCCTGCCTTGCTTTCCTCTCTTCATTCCAAGACCACACGTACACACTTTGCTGTCATGCCTCCCGCTTCCTGTGCCCCTTGGCCTCTAACTTTCCGATTTGCCCATCACTTGGTGAAGCTTGTCACCTGGAGGCATACTCCCTTAAAGGGCCCCTACAACCAAATTTTCTGAATCCTTGCTTGTCCAGTGCCCCCATCTTTGCCTGGTTGTTGGAGTGGCCTGATGGAGACTACTAAATCGCCGCCACATCCATTTCCTTTCTGTTAGTGAGAAAGCCCTGCTAGGAATATTCTCCCCCACACCAGAGTCTAAGATTTCCCTGTCTTCCCTGCAGCTTGCAGTGACCATAAGACTAAGCCATGGCCAAGGACTGTAGGGGAATTAATGCGTGTAACTTCTGTATTCTGAAAACAAAGCTCCCTTTGTGCTCCTTATGTTCTGGAGTTCAGGCTGTGGGGAGGACAGCGGTGACGTGCTGACGTGGACTAGGAGGGCCTCTAGGAGGGAGCAGAGTGATGGCAGGCACAGAGAGGACTGGTCCACTGTTGACTTGATGACCTTGTGCAGTCTACCCAGTGCACTGTGGTTGGAAGGGACACTGGAATCTGAGCCACAGAAGGGCAGAGTGAAGGGTTGGTGGGCTTAGCTATACACTAGTTCAGAAATAAAACCAAGGATGAAAATCTTTTTCTTCACGATTTTTTAAAAACTGTAAAATTATCCCTTGAAGCTTCTGGTGTCATTCTGATGTCCTATCGTGGGTGTAGACCTGTTTCATTCATTTGGAACATGTTCTGTCTCTTCAGCATTTACCAATCTTACAATTTATTTTAAATATTTTCTTTTTACTTTTTTTAGATTACAATATAATCATATCACTTCCCCTTTCCTCTCCCTCCCCCCAAACCCTCTTATATAACCTGCCTTACTCTTTGTCAAATTCATGGCCTCTTTTGCTGTGTGTGTGTGTGTGTGTGTGTGTGTGTGTATTTTACTGGGGATAGGATCCAGGACCTCACATATGTTAGGGGAGTGCTTCCACTGAACTACATCCTCAGTCCCAAGATACTCTAACAAGAAGTACCTAAATTCATAAATACAACCTGCTCAGTCGGTATAATGTTACTTACGTATATGTCTTCAGAGCTGACCATTCGGTACTGAATAACCAGTTGGGGTGCTCTTCCTTGGGGAAGACTTCCTCCTGCTCTTCAGCAGTCCTTACTTGCCTATAGTTGTTCGTGTAGGGCTGAGGCCCGGTGTGCTGTAGCGCTCCCATGTTAGACTATCTATTGTTGTCATTGTTCAGCTCATGTTTAGGCAAACATGTTGATGAGTCTGCATTCCAACAACCTCAGAGCAAACTCCATGTTTCTCCAGCTCTTATAATCCTTCTGCTGCTCTTCCTCAATGATCCCTGAGCCTTAGGAGTTGTGGGAGTTGTTTTATAGATGTAGCCACTGAGACTAGGCTCCACAACTCTGCATTTTGACTGGTTGTGGTTTTCTGTAATGGTTTCCATCTGTTGCAAAGAGAAGTTTCCTTGTCAAATGGTGAAAGCCACACTTATCTGTGAGGATAAGGACAGACACTTAGAATGCAGCTATGGATTGTGCAGGTTTAGTAAAGCGTCAGTCGGAAGTTCTCTTCCAAGATGTGTGATTGGGCCTGAAAGAGGCAAGCCTAGAGATGGCCTAGCAGCCTGGGGTACCACTGTGGCTTGAGGTGCTCACACTCACCCCCTTTTAATAATGCTTTTAGCAGTCTGAAACACCCACCTGCCTCTGGGTCCATGCACACCCCCTCCAAACAAAACAACTGGGGCACTCCTACCTATAGACAGAACCCTAGAAAACCCGTAGTAACTCCCTTTTTGTGGCCAAACATAGTGTGAAACATCCTGAAGCCAGGGGCAATGGGCTGATCCTGTATATACTGACTCTGGGTACATACACAATAAGGCAACCCCTATATACTACCTTGTGCCTATTTATGATTTGACTGGTATATGATTAAAGTCAGATGCATCATGGGAAAGAACATGCTTAGTGAATAAAGGCTTATACAGTCCAAGCCTATCAATCAAAACAGAACTACCCACACTCCACCATTATAACCAACTTCTCTTCCTGGACCAATAAAAGGAAACCACAGGCAGTAACCAGGGGTTATTTAGGAGATCTCACTCGGTCTTTTATCTGGCCTGTAACATGAATTTGCTTCTGAATAAAATCATTTGCCTCACTGCTATTTGTATGTGCTTCTTCAGTTTTGTTGTTGTTATTTTTTTTTTCAAGATACCAAGAATCTGGAGATATCAGGTCAAGAGGGAGACCTCCAGTGACAGAGTCCCTTTTAAATCGCTGAGCTGAGCAATCAACAGAATCTGTCCATATGAAACAGAATCTGTCCATATGAAACAGAATCTGTCCATATGTCCATTCTGATTCTTTTTTTGTTTGTTTTTTCGAGACAGGGTTTCTCTGTTTCTTCTGATTCTTTTATGTCATTTTATAACAGATACAAACCATACTTTGGCTGCTGTACATAAAGAAACCAACCTCAGGACAACTGGGAAATTTTATGCTTGTTGCTAGCTTTCAGAGAGTGAGAACGCTATTTGGGTTGCTAGAGAGAAAAGACTTCAATGGTCTTACCCACAACTAGAGCCTACATACCATGTTACCCACCAGCTAGGCAAGAAGTGCCTGTTGATAGAATCTAGCACACCTGTTATGAGATAACTGTTTTCTGATTGGATTTAAGTCCTGCTCTACAGGAAATTTCATACATGATATTGTAATCTGGGTCAAAAACCCCCAGATAGGGAGGTTATAAGCTATTGAGCAGAACCTGCTATTGTAATTTTCCTAGACAGCCATGTTATCAAGTTTCCTTCTAAATACTTATGTTTATGCCTATAGACCCCAGCTGCTCTCAACCTTTGTCTGAGAAACTCCTTTTCTGCAGGGGAAAGTAGTCAACACAGGGGCACATAACTGGTCATAATGTTGAGAATAAGAGATGGAGAGCACTAGGCGGCGGTGGCACATCCCTTTAATCCCAGCACTCGGGAGGCAGAGCCAGGCAGATCTCTGTGAGTTCAAGGCCAGCCTGGTCTACAGAACAAGATCCAGGAAGGCACCAAAACTACACAGAGAAACCCTATCTTGAAAAACCAAAAGAGAGAGAGAGAGAGCTCATCCCGAAATAGAACAGCTCTCTCTTGCACGTGGGCACCCCCACCCCCACCCCCACACACCCCCACACACATGAACATCTTGGATGAGGATGCAGGAAGAATCTGAGAGCAGAAGGATTGGGAGGAATGTATGAAGTCTTCTAGACACGATGCCGTTAGCTAGCTTATGAACTCACAGCATCTATGTTTATCTGCACAAAACCAAGCCAGTCAAAGTTCTGGTGTAGATAGATACAGGAGATGCTCTCCAGGCTCCATTTCTTCCTGAGGAGCTATTGGCAGTTCATAGCTGCTAGAGAAGGGAGGGTCATGTTTGGTTGGGTTGGTTGGTTGCTTTGAGGATGTTCCCACTGGGAGATTTTCCATGTACCAGTGGATGATGGCCCCTTACCTGCGCACATATAGACAGAAGTAACTGGACTTGGTGGATTCTGAAGAAAAAGAAGAAGAGGAAGAGGAAGAAGAAAGGGAAGAAGAGGAAAAAGAAGAAAGAAAAAAAGAAAGAAAGAAAGAAAGAAAGAAAGAAAGAAAGAAAGAAAGAAAGAAAGAAAGAAAGAAAGAACTGTAGGAAGTTAGGAAGGAGAATTATCAGGAGAGATATGAGGGAATTTGGAAAGAGAAATGAGAGGTAGATATAAACATATTTCATTGTTTTCATGTAAGAAACTCCTAATAATAAAAAAATAATTAAAAATAAAATATTATACTTATTTGTTTGTGTGTGTGTATGTTTATGCACGTAGGTTTATGTACATGTGGAGGTCAGAGGATAACTTGTAGGAGTTGGTTCTCTCCTTACATTATGAGGGTTCCGGAAAATGAAGGCAGGTTATCAGATTTGGCAGCAAGTGCCTTTCACCTAATAAACCGTCCCCTGGCCCTGGATATAGACATTTTTAATTTCAGACGAGTGGTTCTGTTCCTGAGGGTGCTGTGTTCTGTCTTACGTTTTCCATTCCTAAAAAAAGTGGGGGAGAGGTTCAATTTGTGGCCCCAGCTGGTATCAAAGTTACAGTTCTTCTACCTCCATCACCCAAGTTCTGGGACTATAGTCTGGGCCATCATACTCAAGGATGTTAATTACAAATTATTTATTAAAATGTTCATCTGTTCCTGTATTCTTCTCCGTATCCCACAAGTTAGTTTTACATTTTTTTTTTTTGCAATCTTGCTTACCCACTTCTGAAGACTTTGCAGACCTCTGGTATCCTTAGTGGTCCACTGCACTTCTCCATGAGTGTGAACAAGGCATGCTGACCCCGTGTACCTGGGGGAGATCTCAGGCGTGAAGTCCACCTCTGTATCGGGAGAATGGGGTTATATCAACATCTGTAAATCCCTCTTGTGAATCCCTCCAGTTCCCCCATGCAAGCAACTTGCTCAAAGAAGAAATGATGCTGCCTTGAAGCCAGGTCCTCAGCTACCAGGTCTTGAGGTGAGGCACTGGGAATGTGGCATAGGAATCTGTCCATTGGACACTTTTCTTGTTCTCTCCTCAGGGGCCGTACATCTTGCATGAGTCCTGCACTGTGTCTACCATCCTCAACAAGGAAATTAAACAATTGTTTCCCAAGGCAGTTACTTGTCAGGTCTCTAATAATGTAAGGTTACAAGTAACTTCCTGGTAGTCCAGAGTGAAAAAGAGAGCTCAAGGAGCAAATGCTCTTCCAGGCTGTCACTCCCACAGTCTGTTCCCACTTTCTTAAGCCAAGGATTAGAATACTTGAGATTCCACAGATCTTAAACCCAATTTTCTGCTTCTCTACCTCCCTGGCTTCTTTTATTTACTGTTGACGACTTCCTCAGGTCCTTTGTTCTTGGGACAGGGACCTGTTTTTGATCAAGCCCTTACATTTATGGGACATAGTCTCTAATAGACTTCTGGAACTTGGTTTTAGAAACTTCTGGAAACATTCTCAGTAGAGTCTAATTTCACAGTGTTCCTGGGGCATCGTGGAATGTGAAGCCTGGAGAATTAGGCTCACAGAAGTGCCCTCAGTAGAAAAGCAAAAAGAGTGAAAGGAATCTCAAAGCCCAGATCACCGAGTGTTTGAAAATCCGAAGTTGGAAATCTCATCTCAAGGTGGCTGTAAACACCAGACAGAGAAGAGCCTCTCAAATACCCTTCCCGGCCCAGGAAAGCTGTGTGTTTACTTTCCTTATTGTCTCAAGGAGTCTCGGGAGGACGTCTCTATTTTCTGGTTCCATCTTTTAAAGTCTGGTCAGACTTGAAGTGGCTACTCCTCAAGGAAATGCTAAAGCACCGTGGAGGCTCAGAAGTCACAGCCAGAAAAACCTTCCTTGGAAACAACACACACTTACACATTCACTTCTAATTACTCAGACTCCTGAAGGGCTATGAAGTTAAATCCATTCTTCTGAGTCCGAGCAGAGTAGGCGCTCCTCATCCCACGGCCCCAGACCATGGCTCCTGGAGAAGAGTGTCAAAGACCTGCTACAATCGGAGTTGACATTAAGAAGCTCCCTCCATCTCAAACTGACAGAGAACATCTCAAACTGGGAAGCTTTTCCCCTGCGGGGCCGCGAATGTCTACTTCTCTCTCATTAATAAGGAAATTTTACTTCCTCAGGCAAAATGGAGCACAGCTGTCAGTTATCTGTGACAGGGAAATCATAATATTATTTTAGTTTATCTTCAACACCCTCCAACTCTCACTGAGTTATTTTGGGTGCCAACCGGGTTATTTTGGCATTTTGACTATATTAGTCTTTATAAAGAAAAGAGGCAGGAGAACAGAGTTTTTAAGATCTTAGTGCCAGGCTAATCTGGATTGAAGTCCAAGACCCCAGCTCACGAGCTATAATGTGAGCATATTACTTAACCTATACTATTCATATATTATCTGTTTAATGGGATGGTAATGATTAGATGTAACACTGTATACAAAGACATGAACAAATTAAGCATATATTAAGGACGCAATGCATTTAAAGTATGTGTGTGTGTGTGTGTGTGTGTGTGTGTGTGTGTGTGTGTAGTGTGGTGTGTTATTTATGGTTGCAGAGGGATTGAATGCTTACACTGAAAATTATTAGTGTAACTGTGGTAGAGAGACTTCTGATGGCTTTAATCCAGTTCCCATCACAGCTCTCCTATAGCCCCCATGTTGAGGAAGGCTCAGCCATAAACCTCACCACAGTTTTCCTACAGCTTCTCTATTGAGGAAGGATAAGTCATACTGCATCCCAGAACAGACCCACACAATGTCTAAAGGTGCTCGGTGTCATCTTCAGAAAGACTGACTGGTAGAACATCACTTTGATGATCAGCCGCAGTGTAGTTCTCCATCACTTGGAACTGTTGTCTGGACAGTCCCTTAAGGGGACATGATACAAGTCTAATATGTCCACTTCATGGTTCAGTTGGCACGTCTTCTATTTGTCTGATAAAATAAATATGTGGGACAAGAAAACTTCATTCAGAAGAGAGGTTTATTTGATTAAGCTTTGACTAATAAATGTCTAAACTTCCTGGGACAGGCTCTGGTGAGGCCCTGCTGGGTGGTATCACCTCATGCAGAGGCAATGACAAGACTGTGTGGATCAGTAAGTGATCAGATCATCAATAGTCAGTCAAGAGCAATTCTGAGACCCCACTCTTCATAACCACATACCCCCAAGAAAAGCTAAAGGGTCCCACATGAATTACCCTTAATCCCTTCCTTAAATAGCTCTTCCAAAGTTCTGATAGCTTCCCACTGGGCCCTGCCTTTTAAGAGTTCCATCACCAACCACCATCATTATAACCACACCAGAGGTCAAACTTCCAACACAGGAATCTTCTAGAGAAACATCCAAATCATAGCAGTGGTCATCTAGGAACTGTCTTCTTGATGAGTTCACTGACCTAAACATATCTACTTTCTCTGTGGTTTTGCTCATACTTTGACCTTAGGCCTCTTCCTTCTTAAGTATTCCTCAATGCTCTGAGTGTTACTTCACCCTGAATGGTCCCTAGGGTTTAATGCACTGTGGTGGAGGTGCTCCACCAAGACTAGATGTAACTTATCTCTTTGGGCATTTTATTATTTAATTAAATTATAGCTATATCATCTCCTCTCTCTCTTTCCCCTATCTCTTCTATCCCTGACCCTTCCAAATTCATGGCTCCTCTTCTTTTTACCATCATTGTTATATCCATATGTAAATGAATGAGCATATAAATGCGACTTGCTGAGTCTATTGAGTGTGGCCTGCATGTATGTTTCTAGGATTAACACTTAATGTTGGATTACCGAATGGGAGGCTTAGTCCTAGGGAAAACTAATTATCCTCTTCAATGGTCGTGAAATGTTTGCGGCTCTTCATCTAGGCTTGAAGCCCCATGAAATCTCTTCTGTCCACTTTGGGATGTCAATTGTGGTTGGATTGTCCAGGTCTTCTTTAGGTGCCATGTTGTTCGGATTTCTTGGGTGTAGCTTCTCTGTCATAGCTAGAAAGCACAATCACACAGCAGACTTCCTGGTCCCCTGGCTCTTGCAATCTTTTCTCTCCCTCTTCCATGATGTTCCCTGAGTGTTGGGTACAGGAGTTGTATTGTAGATGTATGAGTGGGAACAGGGCTGTTAGCTGTTCTCTGCATTTTGACTAGTTGTGGCTTTCTCTAATAGCTGCAAAGAAATAAAATACCTTGTGATAAACCTAACCAAGGAATGAAGGACTTCTTCAGGTATTTTAAACCCCTCAACTCCATGAGTATTATAAAAGCTCATTCAAAAAGACTCCACATACCAAAGAAAAACAAAACAAGATCCAGTAAACGTAAGTTCATCAAGACTTCTTTGAATTGTGTCAAGAAATTGTAATTCTTTTAGTTTAGTTACTGTAATGCTGGGAATTTACCCCAGAACTTTGCCCGTGGTAAGCTTATGTAACACTAAGCCGCACCCCCTCCCCCAGAACTGACTATTTTAAAAGTGGTTTGTTTGCCTCTGTTTACTCAGTGTCTATTAAATGTGAAGCAGAACTGAGTCTGAGGGACAATTTCTGTTCTCCATTAGAAGTTTGAAAGACTGTTAGGAGAACAGACCCTTCTAACATGATTGGGGAGTGAGTTTAGGAATGCTTGAATCCTTTCCACTCATTTCAATAGCCTTATGTAAGTTCCTTCTGAAGCCAGCCTCTCAGTTTCTGTATTTGAACAGGGATCAGATTGGGATTGGAAAATTCTTCCTAACCCTGATGCTTTGAGACCTCATCCTCATCCTCCCCAGCTACTATTAAGGCATACTATTTCTTGGATGTATCCATTTGAAAGCTAAATTTTGTTTTAACTCTGTGTATGTACTGAATCAACAAGAATCAAATTCTTGGAAGCATTTAGGCACATGGTCCATACAGTGTTTGGTTTATTGTTTGTGACTGATAGAAATTTACAGGTTCAAAGTGAGTTAGTATGTGTGTCATTTCTATGCCCAGATAGTAAGGAGATCTTCAAAAGAGGATAAAGGGATGGGTTATTTATTGCTCGGCCCTGTCTCCCCATCATAGAGTGTCCCTAGTGCCTTCCCTGAGAATTACTGAGACAGTAATGCTCACCACAGGTGTCTGCTGTGCATCAAAGTACCAGTTGTTCTAACCAGGAAGCCTGCCCCGAATGGTTGCCTGAGGGATGACCACACCACAGTTGTCTACAGATCCAGACAAATGGATAAATAATTAAATGCATGGGGGAAGGAAGATTCCACTGCTTTTCTAACACCATATAATTTCCATTCCTCAAAATATTATTAGTCCTAATATCCGCCCCTGGATTTGTAAAACAATTTCACTCTCAGTTGTGCCCAATAAAAACAACCCAAGATGGTCCATGCAGACAGGAGCAGGACTGAAGTTGTCACCATTTTTTCCAGATAGAAAATAAAAAATTAATGAAGACAAACTATTCTACAAGGTTTCACAGCCAGGAAATAAGATATGGTAAAAATCAAGATTTGAGTTCAGGTCATTTGCCCGCAAATCCCTTGTTCAGTCTTGTGGACCTTATCAACCTCTCACTGTGGTCACCTGGATTGCTATAGAGATGCTTAGTATCAAGAAGGACCACTGGAAAGAAACAACCAGGCACACACGATGGGGTGAGTTGAAAAACTCTAATCACAAAGGGAGCATCGGGATGTTAGAGAGAAAGGATCGTTACAAAGGAGCAAGACAGAATAGTGTCAGCACCTTTTCGGCATTCCAAGACAATAAAAAGTTCATGTTTTCAAGGGGAAGGATTTATATACAGAACTCTACCTGCCAAATCACCAGTGAAACACAAAAACAAAGTTTTGATCATCTGTATGCACAAAACTCGAGTTTACCCTCTTCACATTCAAGGGGGAAAAAAACAGTACTGGAGATGTGGTCCTTCACCAAGATGGGAAAGAAATTAAAGGAAAAAGGTACAGGGGACAGATGCAGCAGAAGCAACAGAGATGAGTAGGGAAAAGTAGAACTTGAGTAAGAGACATCCGTTAGACAGGATACCTGAAAATTCCCCTCTGTCTGAAACCTTAGTGCCTTCTCTTTCCAGTGGTATTAATAATTCCACATTTCCTGGTTCAACACTGAATATTTATACACTCATTACATCACTAATTCTGATTGTTCATTTTAAAAATAGCCCACCTATTATATAATCACAGAAGATGTCTTTTCAATCATGACAGAGAATATTGGATGTAATACGTTTAGGTAGGATAAAAATCACTACAGAGGAAAGAAAATTTTCGAGATTGACAAAAGGCTGTACCATTGTCATTTTCTTTAGAGTGGAGTCTGCAGCTGTCTAAAGTCACTAATTTATGATATGGAGTTTAATCATGTGAATTAAATGCATGAAGACAACAGGATGTGATTCAAAAATAATAAGCTAACAAAACTTGAGAAGGTGAGGAGAAAGGAAAAGTGGATAGGGATGTGAGTAAACACATAAGCCCTCAGACCGAACAACTAATAGCTCCTGTTCTAAACTCAATAAGTAAGAAGGAGAATTCAAGTGTGTTATATAAAGGTGTGACACTAACTCCCCAAACAACCAAAGAGTACTGACAGCAGCTTTCCCTGGTGAGGGAGGCGACAGTGAGGAGTTTACTTTTTAGTTTTGTTCTTTTGCACTGTTTGAATATTTTAGAAATGTTGGCATGTATTAATTCTATATTTACCCAAGAAAATTTCCTCCCATTCAAATACCTTGTAAAATGTAGATAAAAATCTGGATGATAGTTTTAGCCAGATACTATTTAAAAATCATACAAAGAGCAAACAGGGAAGATTTAAAATAACAGTTTCATATCTTTTATTTTAAAAATGAAATATAAACTAAGAGAAAGAAAGTAGTCCTCTCAAGGACACTTTAATGGTTGAATCATAAGACTGAGGTCAGTGTCTTGTCCAAGAACAGCCATTTTCAAGATTCAGATGAAGAAAGAATGTTAAAATAGCCAACACTGTACCAGTTTGAAGCACCTGTGTAGTGTCTTTGGTACTATTATACCCCCATTGGCCTCCTTCTCTACCCCTGTCTTCTCCTTGGCCGCTGAGCTAGGAAATGGGAGAACACAAATGTCTACTAAAAAGCAGTGTCTTTCTAAGACCATATGAACCACAAAGCCTCAGATCAATGCCAGTAATAACATATATTACCGTTGTACAGGGACAGCCCAGCAGAGATGTTGGCTGGATTTATACACTTGCAAGTGTGCGTATGTGTGTGTGTGTGTGTGTTTCTGTCTTTTATGAAGCCTGCTGCAGTGACTTGGGCAGAAATACTAGACCACCCCGACCACCGTGCCTTGAATCAAGCTGTTTGCATGACAGGATGTAGTCTCTCAAGGGGCTTGCTCCATTTGCTCTTTCCAAGTATAGGTGCTTAGTAGTCCCACAGGCCTGCTCCAGAGCAAGTGTTTCCCTCCCTCATCCAACCCTTCTTGTCTTCCTTCCTTATTTCCTTCCATCTCCTTCCACTTCCTCCTAAATCAACTCCAACAGGTAGCTTAGATTTTTATAGATTCTGGTCTGAACTCAGTCCTTCCTAGCTCAGCCTCCTCCACCCATAGTGCTGCCCTCCTTTGCTTCTGTGTCCCCAAGTTAGCAAGTTTCTCAGTTCTTCAGCACAATGTGCTTTGTCGTCAGTCACGTAAGCTCAACCACGTGGTTCATTCTGCCTATCCCACCTGCCTACCACAAACTCTGCTCACGGACCAGCCACCTCAATTTTAGCTTTCCTTGGCCTCTGCATATCTACACAATCACATTCTCTTTGATTCTAGTTTTGATTGGTGGGACCAGTCTCTATGAACCTCACATTGAAGTTACTTTATGAGAGCTTACTTTGATGGAGCCCATGTCTCAGTTCACTTTCCTTCTGTTGCGAGGCTGGTCACGTAGTCAGTGAGGAATAAATATCTATTAAGTTCTGTTGATTTGTGAAAGTTGGCAAAGTGGAGACCAGGGAATAGGGTTTGAATTTTTCCCTACTTATTTATTGAGAGGGAGCACATGCCATGGGTACTGTGTGGAATCAGAAGATAGAAGAGTCAATTTTCTCTTTCCATGATATGAGTTATGAGACTGAAGTCCAATCATTAGCTTACAAGCAAGCACGTTTGTCCACTGGGCCATTCCCATTGGCCCTAGCACGGTGGTTCTTGATCACTGCCCATGTATTCTTCATCACTCCACAGGATCTCTCACATCGCACCACACATTTAAAGAATGGATATACACATTTTAAACTCTAACGGGGAATCAGAGTACAGTCATGACCTGTCTCATCCTGATATCAATTCAAGATGACAAGGAAAAGCATATGGTATTAAAGTGTCCTTAGATGAGGCAAACATCAGAAGGTGCCATTTTGATGTTTCATACATAGTGAGAATGTGTCAGATTCCATTAGGCACCTTTGTCATGCCTTAAAGAAGGGACAGGAGATGTTTGGTGAAGCATCCTAGCTGCTAAGTGGTTTGCACAAAAATGAGCCTTCCTTGTCATAGTCAGGTTTTTTATTGCTGGGATAAAACACCATGACCAGAAGCAACTGAGGAAGGAAAGGACTTATTTCAGCCCACAGCTGATATGCTCATCAGAGAGAAGACAGGACAAAAACACAGGGCAGGAACCTGGAGGCAGGAACTGAAGCAGAGACCATAGAGCAGTGCTGCTTACTAGCTTGCTCCCATAGTCTGCCTTTTTATAGCATCCAGAACTACCTGTGCCCAGGGTGATACCACCCACAGTGATCTGGGCCCTCCCTCATCAATCATCAATCAAGACAATGCACCACAGACTTGCCTACAGCCAATCTGATGGGGACATTTTATTAATTGTTGCTCCTTCTTTAAAGATGACTCTAGCTTGTGTCAAGTTGACATAAAACTAGCCAGCACACCGTGTGTCCTCGGTGAGGATGCTTCAGATCTCCGGATGCTTTAAATCAGTTAAAGTTTAAAAGTAATGAGCTAAATTACTGATAAGTCTTCCAGGGACCAGCTCTTTTAAAAAGCACTGAATTTTTGCTTATCGTAAGTAGCTATTTTTTTGACCCAGAAACTTCTACAGTGTTTTTATCTTTTAAATAATTGAAGCCATTATTTTAATTTAAAATGATTAGCTTTCCTTTTCTGCTTCATTGTAGGCAATCAATGAACAAAAAATTCATGTTATCTAATTTCAATTGCTCAGCCCTGAGATCACGTAGATATGAGCAACACCAAATGAGCTCAGCAGGTTATGCGTACATATTTATTCATTTATACGCATATGTAACAGTTAAAGAAAAAAGGCATGAGTTAGAGGGAGTGAGCTGGATACATGGAAAGGGTTGAATTGAATGAAGGAGAAAGGAAAGGGGGAAATGATGTGATTATATTTAACTTTTAAAAAATTAAAAAATATAGTTTTAAAATATCTGTTGGTCTAAACATATGAGCCACTGGAGATGATTTAGCTGGATTGATATTTTCCATTTTACCTTTGGTCAGGAAAAGCATTAGCAGAAGCTACAGGTGACTATGAAGTGTTCCTAATCCAGCTTCCACCGTCTGCATATCCATCCTTGCGCGCACCCAAATACACCCTAGCCATCTGCATTCCTCACTATCACAATCCACTTCCGTGAAATCGCTGTTACTCAAAGTGATGTGCCCACTTGGAAGGTTCATAGCTCCAGGGAGTACACTGTCTGAAATGCATTGACTTGACCAGTGTTAACCAAAAAATGTTCTAAGACGTCTGAAGAAACCTAAGTCCACACACTTGATACAAGAACAACCCTGAGTCTCTGTGTAACAGGTAATATACAGACTTGCAATCTCATCATTTTTCCAGAGGCTCAGAGCACTTTATACCTAAGAGATGAATCCAGATCCAGTTCTTTCCACTTGTGCTACATGCAGAATCCTTGTGGCAGAGCGCTCATTCACCCCATCTTTGTTTCTTCAACCAAGGTGCTTCCCTTCTTTCATACCGAATGTCACTTTCTTTGAGGTAAGTATCTCTTCCACAGTGTTTACTAATAAAAGATCTCTGTGTGTGTGTCTCTCTTTTTGCCCTGTACTTCACATTTTCTTTCGGCCATCAACCAGCTCCCAAATAAAGACATGGGGACTTATTATTAATTATGAACGCTTTGGCCTTAGCTTAGGCTTGTCCCACTAGCTCTTTTAACTTAATTCACTTGTTTCTATTCATCTACATTTTGCCTCTGGGCTTTTTTTTTTATCTTTCTTTCATTCTGTATGTCCTACTTTCCTGCTTCTTCTATGTCTGTCTGGCTTGTTTTCATATGCCTCCAAACACAACAGGTACTGTGTCTCCATGAACATCTGAGGCAGCACAAGCCACGTCCAAGGGGGCTTTGTGCTAGCTCACACTGAATTGTTAAGCTTCAGAGCTGAGTGTTTTTAAAGGCTCTTGAAAATAAACTAATGAGCCAACTAGACAACCAGAGTTTTTAGGTTTTTTTTTTTTAACTCCACAAAGGGCATGTTGGGGAATAACACAACCCACAACTCCTATTTGCAAAGGGGCTGCTGTACAAAGGGTGCCCTCAGGGTCATGGGCAGCTTGGCCAAGGGCCAGCAGTCAATCCTCCTTCTCGGCTTTTAAGGTTGTTAGCATCTTGCATTTGGCCTTTTCTTGTTTCATGGACTCATAATGAGGCACCACATTTTTTTTCCCCCATTAGTGGCTCACTAGATTCTGAATTAATGTAGAATTTATGGACAATTCGTTTCTTTCATTTAAGTTCCTACTCTTATTCTATTTCAAGCTGCTGTTGGAGTCTTCCTTGCCGTTGGAATATAGCGGTTCAGTCCACTTGGGGGACATCTCTACAGCTCCGCGGTTGTTAGGTAAGTGGAGAATTTCAATGAATCATTGGTAGAGTAGAATCTTATAGGGATAGTCTCTCATGCTTGATTAGGATCCATAGGCTTCCAAAGACTATGTGTGGGTTTTAAAAGCGGGTTTGTTGCTGGCATTATTCTTGGATTTCTTTCGCTGTGGTGTGGTGTGGTTTTGAGACAGTCTCATCACATGATTGAGGCTGTCTTCAAACACAGGATTCTCCTACTCCAGCCTCCCATGTGCCTAGGACTGTCTTGAGCCCCCAAATTGTTTGTGTATTTGAGCGTGTACTTATCTTTCGGGAAAGGAGGCCACCATCCAGCAGATTTTGAACAGGCTAGAATCTGTGATCAGCTTCAGCTTTCTCATGGAAAACACTTCTACTGGGATGCTACCAAGTTGACTGTTCTAGCCTTCCCTGAGTTCCAGACCTCTGTGAATCCTCTGCTGCACTATTTCATTTACTAGCCATAGCAACCTCCATTTAGGTATGTTTGTTTTCACTATTACTGAAGCTAACAAGCTAGGTAACTGGACTAGTTTAGCTTAACCTGCCCCAAGCCACTCTGTTCATTAGAGAAGCATGGTACAGAGCAGTTTGTGCTGATAGGGTGATTTTCTCAACTCTGGTAGTGCTATCGCTGTTACTCACTCTAGATAGAAATGAAGACCACCCCGTCAGAGTTTGTCCTAGTCTATTGCTGTGATGAGAACCATGACTGGAAGGCATATTAAGGAGGAAATGGTTTGTTTCATTTTACAGATTGTAGTCTGCTGTGAAGAGAAGTCAGGGCAGGAACTCAAGGCAGAAACTCGAAGGCAGGAACTGACGCCAAGGCCACAAAGAATGTCACTTACTGGCCTGTTTGTCATTGGCTTGCTCAGTTCTTTTTCTTACACAACCTAGGATTACCTGTCCAGGGATGGCACTGCCACAGAGCCTTCTCACATCAATCATTAATCAAGGAAATGCCCCACAGACTTGTCTACAGGTCAAGATGATAGTGGCAATTCCCCAACCGAGGCACCCTCTTCCCTTATGACTCTGCTTGTGTCAAGCTGACAAAGCATTAATCTTCCCATGCTTCCATCTCTGTGAGTCAACTTTTAACTGGATCAGGGCCCTGCTTCCTCTGTAGCTCATGGCCATTTGACTCAGGTTGTGGAATGGGAGTCTTGTAGAGAAGAAAAAGGGAGGCAGCAGATTGGTAGGGCATGGTGGGTTTTGTTAGGAAATGCCAAAGCAACTCTTGGTCAAGTCTTTTTAACAGATGGGGACAGAGACCCAGGAATGACTTGAGCATAAGATGGAGTGGGACAGCCAGGGCCTGCTTGAGGCTCAGTCGCTGGGGTGACTGTTTCTCTGTTTTTTAGCTGAAAATCAAAGAGAGTGAGTCTCCTGATACTGCCTTTGCCTTCCACCTCCCTACGCCAGAGCTGTTGAGCCAAGCCTTTTCCCATTATACATTCCAAACATGTATTGCAAAAGGGCAACACATTAAAATAATAAATCAAATCTCTTGTGGCTTTCAAGGTCGGAAGTAGAGGATATTTTTATCTATAAATCATCTCCTTTTAAAAAAGCCACATCGAAAGTTAAAAGAAGTCATTATTGGTGAAATCATTGGAAAAAATAGCAGGACGCGATCTGAGGTGGGCGATTTGAGGTGATGGATTACCAGAGAGCTCATCTCCTGTCAATTTAAAAAGCTTTTTGACTGCTTGCTTTCCATTTCCAAGCTTCAAACTCAAATAGCTCTTCACAAAAACAATGGCACTAGACAAATTGATATAATTGCTTTACCCAGCCTAGCACCCACTGCCAGCCGTCCACCACCCACCACCTGCCACCCTTTCCTGGTTTCAAACTTCACCTGACATTGCTACAAGAAGGAGATCGACCATTCCTCAGACACTGGCAATGTGCCAAGTACTACACCAACACACGTCATTCTGGGAATGCACTAAATGACCTTCCAAAGAAGCTTTTAAGATTCTTATTTTATTCTTGAGAAAACAGACCCCTTGAAAAGTCAAAGAGATCACAAAGTTACAATGTACTTAAAGTAGAATTAGACTATGACTATGGTTTCCCAGTTCACCAGAATTAAGCGGAGGATTGCTCAGCCTTGTGTCTGCAGACGGAGGGTAATCTACTTACTTATTTCCTGACTTTTACTCTCCAGTGTTATGGGATGAATTATGTCCCTTCAAAACTCATTTGTAGAAATCCTAATCCCCCAGTACCTCAAAATGTGACCTTATTTGGAGATAGAATCTAGCTAACCAAGTTAAAATGAAGTCATTATGGAGGGACCTAACCCAATATGGGCAGCGTCATTACAGAAAGCAGAATGTGAACACAGAATCAACAAATATTATGTGAGGATGATGACAGAGCATGGTGGTGTCAAAGATGCCCAGAAGGCCACCAGAAGCCAGGAGGGAGGTGTGGGCAGAAGCTTTGTCACAGCCTCAGGAAGTGACAGCTCTGCCTACACCTCTGTAACAACCGCCAGTCTCCCAGACTGTGGGACCTTGGATATCTTTTGTCTGATCCACAGAGTTTGTGGCGTTTTGTTATCACAGCTTTGGCATATGAACACATTCAGTCAGGTGAATTTTCTTAAAATAACCATATTACTACCTCTCCTGTCACCCCGATAATTCCCCTATTATCTGAAAAGTTTTTCACCGTTTTGAGCCTTCTCTGAGGGAGTATGGCATGAAAGACTTTAATGACTGCCTCATCGTTCAAGAGACTCCCCCGAAAAAAGCTTTTAGCAGGGGAGGTGCCCTGTTCTTGTTTTGATCTGGCCAAGGAAGACATGTAACAGAGGTACTCCAGTGTAGCTGCTCCTGATGCAAGATATATTGCTGACTGCTTACCTGGCTTCTGGGCCTTAGAATATAATGGTAGCTAATGTCCATACCTTTGGTATATAATAAGGAAGAGACAAACATAAAAGAAAATTTCCCACAGTTGCATGTGGCCCAGCCCGATGATACAGAGATTTCTGGGAAGACCTAATGTTTGAGATGAGAAACCAGCTTAACCACAGAGGTGGTCAGCCAGCCACTTACCATAAGTGCCAGCACTGACTCTAGGTCCTCTGAGCTGATGCTCAGCCTTCCCTTGTGTGTGGGAGACCCATCCTACTGGACCACTGGGTGTATGCCTCCTGCTTAGAACAGGAGAGTGTTCCCTAGTGTCATCACTTGATAGAGAATAGACCTCTAGGGGACTGGAGAGATGACTCAGCCCTGGCTGAGCCCTGAACTGGCTGCTCTTCCAGTGGTCTTCTTGAGTTCAATTCCCAGCAACCACATGGTGGCTCACAACCATCTGTAGTAGGATCTGATGCCCTGTTCTGGCATAAAGTCATACATGCAGATAGAGCACTCATATACATAAAATAAATAAATAAATATTTTAAAAAGGAGAGAGAGAGAGAGAGAGAGAGAGAGAGAGAGAGAGAGAGAGAATAGACCTCTATGTTGTCATACATGCAGCCATCTTCTTGCTCTGTTTCTTTTTCTAGTCGTATAAACCATTCCCCAAATAAAACCCCCTGACAGGTCTGTTGGGAACACTGGAACACATCTGGTGAGTTCCACATTCTACAGCTGTTGGGTCTTTTCTTGGAGAGCTGGACTTTGAAGAGAGAGGAGGACAACAGCAGATTCAGAGTGCAAGGGGTTAAACAGACAGTGATGAGTCATGCATGGGACTGAGGAGAAAGGTCTGGAAGAGGCCCAGCCAGGACCCTGCTCTGGCTTGGGTGTTACAGAACAACACTATTGGGCAAGTCACCGTCTGTCCGAACCTTAGCTGTCCCCTCTTTATAATGAAATGCTCAGTCCAGAGATCACTGTACTTCTGATCACAAAGGAGTAACTCATTTCTAAACCCCATAAAGCAAAGAGCCTCCCATTCTCAACGATGGGAAGTACGGTGTTGTACAGGCCCTCCCTGGAGACTGCCTCTTCAGCTGGGGACTCTCTGATACTCTTCTGGCTCTCCCAACACTCCCATCAAAACTGGAAGGTAGACGCAGAGTCTCCAGCTGTATGAAGTCCCTCTCATATGCACAAAGTCCTCCCGATGCATGCAATGCCCTCTCCATGTGTGCAAAGTCCTCCTCACTCCCATTTTACCAGTTCATCTTTACCATGTCTCCCTCACACTCAACAAAGATAGTAGTCAGAAAACTCCACTTCTATCGGACTATAAAAAAAAATTGCTGAGTTCAATGAACTTCACAAAAAAACCATATTTCCTTTCTTAAATGTTCCAAGAAACTTACATCTATTTTCCTTTAATATATAGAAATGTATTGCCAGCAGGCATGTTGACATTGTTGAGCTCTGAGTTCCCTTTATGCAACAAAGCTTGTGTGAACAGTTTGCAAAAGTATAAAACAATTGCTCAGATTGTAACAAGAGAAGCAAAACCACAGAAAAGGCCAAGCCAGACATTCTCTGATTGGCACAGTTTATGTATACCATATGATCTTACCCTGTTGCTAGAAAAAAAAGCTGCAGACATCGTTCCTCATTTCCCTGCTGCTGAGGCAAATTCATCATTATGTAAAGACACTAGTTTCCTAGAGGTCATGAAGTCACTTGATAAATCTGTAGCTACATCAGCCAAGAAATTTGGGGTTAAAGCCTGAATCCCTGCACCCTTTCCCAGCACTAAATTCTGTGCCCAGAATATCCATTAACTGTACCTTGTAGGTAAGGCAGCCAAAAAAGGCAAAGGGACTAAACTTTGAAGCTTGGAAAGCAGAGATGTTGACTCAGTAAATATGGAGTTGGTAAAGTCATTAGAGTCTGACGATTTGAGAACCTGATGCTTCAGTCAATGTGGGCAGCTGGCACCATAATCAGGCTACGCTAAGAACTGGAGTAGAGAGCTGAGAGTGCAGCCCACTGGTAGACTACTCGTTACATGTTCAAGGTCCTGTATTTAACCCTAGCACCATATCAAAAATAAAGGTAAATAAAAATAAAACAATTCAGCTTCTAGGCTGGAGACAGATAGTAATAAAGAGTATCGCAGACAGGAAAGTTGTTAACGCCCATGCCAGCATTGTTTGGGAGAGGGAAGCCATCAGAGCCTAGACTCAGGGGTGGTAGATAGAGTACCTAATGCAACTAATATCTGATTTGTGGGATTCTTCTTTGTAAGAACCCATCCTTAACAACAAGCTTCTGCCTTGGGAAGTTTCCAGGGTGGTCTTCTACAACAAGGCAGCTCTATTGCATAGAATTGTGTAGTCCGGTCTTGGTGGACACAGCCTTTCACTGGAAATGCACAGTTTTATTCATCAGCTTCATGAGCTTGGCAGTGTGACAGTGTCATGGGAGAATACATCCTGTGAGTGGTGACAGACTCAGCAGTGAGCGCACCTCACTGAGGACCAGGCACAGCCAGGCCTATGAAGGAAGAAGTAACCCTTACAAGGATTCTTGGGAAGTGGCAGCATTTCCCACTGACCGTCTAAACTTCCTCAGGAGCAGCGCAGCACTGGTAAGTGTTCATGTGCCACGCCAGCCTTGGCTTTCTTCCTCACCCATCTCTTTGCTTGTTTGGAAACCCTAGGCACCATCCTGAATCTTGGGTCTGGGCACTGGAGGTACACATTGCTTCTGGACACTGTGCTTGCTTTAGCTGCTGCATACTGATGTGAAAAATCATTACGTCTCAAACAACCAAATCCCTAGTGCTCGGCGTTTATCATATGCATTACCCACAGGCAAATCTGAAAATCACAGCTCTTCTCTGGTGTTGTCTACTACATTTCTAACAGTCCAGCCCAGCGTGAGACCACGGAGAACTAAAATGGGTTAGAAGGCAGAAGGTGGAGAAGGATTGCCATTATCTTCTGATTAGCAGAGATGAAAAATGAATTGAGAGATCCAAATGGAGTGACAATAGCATGGTTCAGTGCTCTGGTGGCCTGTTGTTCATAAACAGATAACGGTGCCCTTGGGAGAGTGCATGGCGTAAATCTGTTTGGAATGACCAAACAGTGCTGGCAGAGCTGCTTTCATTGTGAGCTTCCAACACAGCTACTCAGATTAACCTAAGTGCCAAGAACACAGTAAGAAATCAGTGGCTACAATAAAGGAGAAATGAATGGTACAGCGACAGGTCGCTAAGAAGGAGGTGGGACTGCATAGAACTGCTGATCTCTCAGAACCCAGCTGCAAGCCGTCTTCTCCAGAGGCCCACAGCTGACTCCTTTCCCAGCTCCCAGTCCAGAAACAGGTTCTAAACCCCAGTGTAAGGCTTATGTCGGTCAGCCTCCTGGCACTTCCCCAGCATCTTATTTTGCAACCATTATCTCTCTATCCCACCTCCCCCAGGGGCTTTAAGGGAGGAGCTTGCTTTTCTCCATCAACCTCCCTTCATATGGTCCTACCTTAAGACACTCAGGACAAGTAGAGAAAGAAACAACAGGGGAACTGATGGAGTGGCAGATCCCATGGGCTTGTAGAGCAGTTTACAGGTCCTAAAGTGGATTCACAGACATGAGCACATCTGATTTTCCCAAAGCCCTAGGATATTCCCTAAAACGCATCCATCTTCTAGACTTGTTTCACAGACAGTCTCTAAGATGAGAATTATTGCAGTCCTTACCTCTTACAGCTGCTTCAAAGACTAAATGCAATTGAAGAATTGCTAGCGGTAAAATCCTTCACAGCAGAGCCTGGTACATAGGAAAGGTGAGATATTGTTTTAGCTACAAATTCTGGGGGAAAAAAATTGTTATTTCTAGCTTCTCTAAACAGGAAGCAAAAGACTAGAACCCAAAATATCTGCTCCCTTGGCCAGAGTCTCTTTGGTACCTTCAGGACACTAGCATGGCATGAAATTCCTGCTCCCTTGGCACACTGCCTGCCCCACCTCCAGTGGCCTCCATGCCCGCACTGAGTATTTGAAGAGGACTTTGACCATGAACACTGCCTACTATGGTCAATTGCATCCATGTCCTTGGGGCTGCATTGTCCCACCTTCATAAGCAGCTCCTCTCCCTCCTATGGTGTTCAGCTCTTCCTCCCAGGGAGAGACAAGGCCACCTACTCCTGAGTTCTGTAGTCCCTCTGGAGTCTGAAAGATAGCCACCTGTCCTGTTGGAGTCAGGCAGTTAATCCCCTCAGTGGGCAGGAACTTCAGTGTTTGCCCTTGACTGCAAGGTGCACTAGGCCACGTGAATCAAGGGCAGAGAGTCATGCTGCTACAGGAAAGGGACCCTGTGGGCAGTCAGAGAGCCAACACCAGGTCAGCTGGTCCCACTCCAGAAGGAAGAAAGCACAGCTGACATGGGCCAGCATGGCTACGTATTTCCAGATTATTCTCAATGGAGCTGCATATGCTGGCCATGTGCAAATGCTGCCTGTGAAACTTAAAAGGTCAAAACCAACAAAAGAGCAAACTCATCTGCTAGAGGCAGGGAAAGCTCAGAATCCTGCAATGCTGACCACAGACACAGGTTGCAGATACAAACCCAACGTAACAGAACCCTTCCACTGTTTCTCACACCCGGCTCTTCTCCTGTCAAGCTGTGGCTGAATGCCTCTGCTTGCTGGGTCTCTGTCTTAACACCTCTTAGCAGAAAAAAAATTTTTTTTCTTCTATGTGAATGAACCCCCACTTTTCTTCTGTCATCCCTCTCAGGACATTTACCCTTTTCTGCCTTGATCAAAGTTGTTAGTCTACACGTCTTAATTTCTTGACCTCAAACATCACCCTGTTCTGCAGAGTTATCTTTGCTTTTATGGGTGCCAACAACATCCTTCTCCAGGCCTAGTCTACAGCATTTGCCTCATTTCCTGATGGTTGTCTGCCATTATAGTGGCCACCTACCCTTTTCACTCACTACCTCT
>CABHPR010151285.1:26086-43242 GCA_902168415.1 Peromyscus melanophrys | reverse complement strand
ACACACACACACACACACACACACACACACACACACACACACACACACACAGAACAACTCACACTTTAAAAAAAGGGGGGCAAAGGGTACAGAGTGAGAGGAAAATGAGGCCCTGGAGAGAATGAGGAGCATCAGTAGTTAATGAAGAGGAAAGCATGGACCCCATTGGAGACAGAAGAAGAGAAGGAGGGAAAGAGGGAGGCTGGATGTGGGTGGGGAAAGAGTACTGGGTCATGTCTATACCAGCTGTTTGTCAGTCTATCAGTGTTAAGAATAGATGTACCTCACTCTGTAGACCATGCTGGCCTCGAACTCAGATTGGTCTGCCTCTGCCTCTCAAGGCTGGGATTAAAGGTGTGAGCCACCTGGCCCGGCTTACAGCACCAATTTCTAAAGGAAATCTGATTTTATAAAATCCATTTCTTTTGAATAGTCGCTTAGTTTCAGCAATTCTACCTTGAAATAGCTATATTCGGACTGCAACTGCTCCCTGAAACAGAGCCTGCCAGTGCCGATTGGACTAAGAGATGAGTCTTTGTCCTCATAGCCGAACACCCCAGCTTCTAGGCTTTGGGTCCAGGGGCACAACCTTGCACCCCCACACCACCACCCATTCCAGTTCCAGTTTCAGGCCAATAGGCAGGCCTCCTGCAGACAGGTCGGACTACCACCATCCCCTACCAGACCTTGTAACCCACAAGCCCCACCTCCCCCAAACCTCACCCACCTTCAGAGACTGCACACACATAGCTAGCCCAGCGAAGGAGAAATAGATGAGATGTACATAAGCAAACTGGGGGTGAGTGGGGGTAATGGAGGGCAAAGAATAGGGGATAAGAACATAAGGAAATGGGAGGTTCGAGCTGGAACAGGGACAGAGTGGGAGAGCAAGGAGAGAGATACCATGATAAATGAAGACATCATGGGAATAGGAAGAAACAGGGTGCTAGGGAAGTTCTCAGGAATCCTCAAGGATGACCCCACCTTAGACTACTAGCAATAGTCGAGAGGGTGCCTAAGCTGGTCTACTCTGGTAATCAGATTAGTGAATACCCTAATTGTCATCACAGAGTCTTCATCCAGTTACTGATGAAAGCAGATGCAGAGATCCATGGCTGGGCACCAGGTCAAGCTCCAGGAATCCAATCGATGAGAGAGGAGGGATTCTATAAGCAAGGGACATCGACATCATGATGGGAAAACGTACATCATGATGGGAAAATGAACTGTGGACCAATAGGTATGGAGTCTCCATGAGACTGGATTAGGCCTTCTGGATACGACAGACAGTTGTTTAGCTTGAACTGTTTTGGGGGATCTCAGGCAGGGAGATTGAGATCTGTCCCTGGTGCATGAGCGGGCTTTTTGGAGCTGAGTACCTAAAGTGTGACACCTTGTGCAGCCTTGGTGCAGTGGGGAGGGGCTTGGACTTGTCTCAACTGAATGTACCAGGCTCTGCTGACTCCCCATGGGAGACCATGAGTTGGAGGAGGTGGGAATGGGGGGTGGTTTGTGGGGGAAGGCTGGGGGGCAGGAAGAGGGAGGAAGGGGGAATCTGTGGTTGGTGGGTAAAATAAATAGAAAATTTCTGAATTAAAAAAAAAAAAGAAAAACAAAAAGAATGGGTATACCTGGGCATAGTGGTGCCTAATCATGAGAGTCTAAGGTAAGGGGATGCTCGCAGTATTTCCAAACTTTTATTGGCTATCTTCACTTTTCTTTTGAGAAGGTCTCTTCAGCTTATTTGCCTATTTTTAACGGAATTGCTTTGGATTTTTATGAATTGTGAATGGTGACTTCTATTATGTAAATGACTGGCAAATCCCTCGGCTGCTCTGTGGGATGTCTCTTCACTGTTGTTTCCTTTGTTTTAAAGCAACTTTTACATTTGTCAGTTTCTGCTTTTGCTTCTGTATATTTTGAATCCTATCCAGAAAAATCATTGCCCGGGGCCAATCTCCCCACCACGTGTGGTGTGTGTGTGTGTGTGTGTGTGTGTGTGTGTGTGTGTGTGTGTGTGTGTATAGGTATGCACACCTTGTGGAGGTCAAAAGAGGATGCTGAGTATCATATTCTACTACTCTTCACTTCATTCCCTTGAGACAGGGGCTCTCGCTGATCATGGAGTTTGGCAAGTGGTCAGCAAGCCCCAACCATCCTGTCTCTATCTTCCACAGTGCTGGAGTTCTAGGGATCTCAACTTGTGGTGGTTTGAATGAGAATACCCTCCCCCACAGACTCGTATTTTGCACATACTTAGTCCCAGTTGGTGAACTGCTTGGGAAGGATTAGGAGGAAGTATGTCGCTTGGTATGGGCTCTGAGGTTTCAAGAGCCTACACCATGTCCAGTGTCTCTCTCTCTGTCTGTGTGTGGATCAAGATGTAAGCTCTCAGTCCCATGCCTGCCTGCCTGGTGTTACGCTTCCTGCCATGATGCTCATTAATTAACCCTCTAAAACTGCGAACAAGCCCCCAACTAAATGCTTTCCTTTTGAAGACTTACCTTAGTCTTAGAAGATGTCTCTTCACAACAATAGAACAGTGACTAAGACATGCTCAAGTGCTCCCGCTTGTACACATAGCAAGCTCTCTTAACCACTGAGCTATCTCCCCAGCCCAGCACCCCACATACCAACATCTTTCCTCAAAGTTTTTCAGTCTCCGGTCTTATATTTGGGTCTTTGGTGTCCTGAGTTGATTTTTGTGTAGGCTGAAGGAGTCTTCACTGTGTGGCCAGCCGGTGTTCTCAGCCCCCCCCCACTGCTGCAGAGGCTTTCTCCCACGGGAGCATTTTTTCTCTTGTTAATGATCAGTTGGCTAAAGCTACCCGGGCTTATCTTGGTGCTCTGTGTCTTGTTGCTCGGCTCTCTATGTTTGCTTTAAAAATTACTTTCAATTAGTTCTGTATTATCTACAGAGAAAGCTTAGACTGCTTGGAGAGACAAGTCCAAGTCTGGAGATTTTAAAAGTTTTAAAATTGTAGACGTGACAAACAGGAAAACTCACAGATTTAGAAAATCTAGAAAGTCCACTGGCCAGTGTTGACAGCCAGGTTGAGATTTCCCCACCATGTTTATCCTCCATCTATTTAACTAGTCAAAATCCTACTCAAGGCAGTCCTGGAAGGTTGACAGAATATGCCTATTTATACATGTCTCTCCCAGTTCCCCAGTGAAAAGGCAGTAACATTTACAAAAGAAAAAAAAAAGGTCCACCAGGATGGAAGAATGGAGATGGTGGCCATAAGCAGTCTTGAAATTCTGGGGTAATGGAGAAACTAACTGCAAGATAAACCCATGTTAACAGCCGAGGACAGACTCGGCCAGCTGCACAAGGGACAAGGGACGGGGTGCGAGAAAGCCACTTTTGGTGAGAAGCCGAGCTCGAAAATTATCAGTATGTTAAACAAGGGAGAGAATTTCAAGACTCTGTGCCAACAAGTAGGACACAAAGGCAAGATTATGGCAGTCGAAACAAGTTTCAGATAATAAAACATGTCTTACTGTCGGGGCTTCTCACCAGCGATGCTGCGAGAACGTGGAAAAACGTCTTTGGCATCCTAATGCAGGAATTTTTGATGTTAAAGACATAAACGCTGTGAAATTATCAAGTGTGAGAGAAGAATAAAAGTATTTTTCAGAACAGAAACAATTTCAAGTAGACAGTGATAAGTCAACCTGAAGTCTTGTGGAATGTTATCAAGGATTGCTTTAGTAAATACTTTAGTTAAAATTTTGAATGACCGCCAGGCGGTGGTGGCACACGCTTTTAATCCCAGCGCTTGGGAGGCAGCAGGTGGAGTTCAAGACCAGCCTGGACTACAGAGTGAGTTCCAGAAAAGGTGCAAAACTACACAGAGAAACCTTGTCTCGAAAAACAAAACAAAACAAAAAAATTGAATGACCATAGTGGCTTAGTAAAACCACACATGCCTTTTGTTAGTAAGTAAAAGAAAGACAATTCAAAAGCATCAGGGAAAACAGCTCTGCTTAAAGACTCATGCCACAATAATACAGAATACAGGGACATTAAGCAATTTTAAGTTATTTTTTAAATTGCAAAAGTTATTACTAGTAGAAGTCCTGTAATATGATATTAGTAAAACTGGAAGAGAAGGCAAAAAAAGTCAAGAAATTAATTAGGATAGATTAAAATGTTTACTCTTTCGTGGCAGAAAATATGATTTCCCTACCTTTCCTTCCTTTTTTAGAGATTTATTTTTATTTTATGTGTATGAGTGTTTTGCCTGCATGTAAGTATGTGTACCACATGCTACCTTGTGGGTGCTAGGAACTGACCCTGGGTCCTCTGCAAGAGCAGCATGTGCTCGTAACCCCGAGTCATCTCTCCAGCTCCAGCCCCTTTCCTTCCTCCCTCCCTCCCTCCCTCCTTCCCTCCCTCCCTCCCTCCCTTCCTTTCTTTTTTTGTTTTGTTCTGTTCTGTTTTGTTTTGTTTTTCATGACAGGGCTTCTCTGTGTAGCCCTGGCTGTCCTGGAACTAGCTTTGTAAACCAGGCTGGCCTTGAACTCACAGAAATCTGCCTGCCTCTGCCTCTAGAGTGCTGGGATTAAAGGCGTGTGTCGCCGCCGCCGCCGCCGCCGCCGCCGCCGCCGCCGCCGCCGCCACCACCACCTGGCTCCCTTTCTTTTCTTATAAGCAATAAGTGGGCATGAAAGTTCTACTAACAGGACTTCAACTTTTTTTTTGTTTGTTTTTTGTAAGGGAAGGCAGCACACATTTTGAAACAAACCAGCATTTGGTGCTGGATCCTACTGTGGACTCTGTCTATGGACAGTTTACTTAGTTGGAGAGGTAAACCACAAAGTAAAGGTAGAGTTCCGCATAGTGTTTTATACATAATAGACTCTTAATGAATAAATAATAATTATTTTAAAATTAACTTTATTATGTATACTTGGACATGTAACATGTTGCTGTATAGTACATTAAGATGGAAACGCGGTCACCATAGTGATGTAAGTTGACATATTGTTAGCTTACACAGTTGCTTCTATTAGTAGTGTCATGGTTAATCTTGATGGTTAAGATTGTAAATCTTTAAAAAATTGTTAAGTTTTATTTTATTTTTAATTATGTGTATATATTTGTATGTATTGCAGAGGGATGAACATGTATGTTCAGGTGTCTGAGGAGGCTAGAGGCATCCGATCTCCCAGGAGCTAGAGTTACAGGCAACTGTGAGCCATCCAACATGGGTGCTAGGAACTGAAGCAGGTTCCTCTGTAAAAGCAAAATGTACCCTTAACCATCAGCCCCAAGATTGTCACTCTGAATTGATGAAGTCTAGAATCATGGAAACAAACCTCTGTACATGTCTGTGGGGAGGTTTCTGGATTAAGTTAGTTAAGGTGGAAAGATCTACCCTAAATATGGTGGCACCAGTCCACAGGCTGGATTCCTAGGTGGAAGAAAAGGAGCCGTGTTGAGCCTCCACAAGCATGACTCTCTACTTCTTGATGGCCACGCCTTTCCTACCACCATGCCTTTCCCTGAAGAATGGACTATAGCCCTCAAGCCCTGAGTCAAAATGAGCCATTCCTTCCTCAAGTGTTTTGATCAGGTATTTTTTTTCTTAGCCACAAGGAAAAGTAACAGTGACCCACATCCCCCCACCCCACCCCCCGTTCTCTCTCACCCCCCAACCCTAGTAACTAGTGTACAGCATGTTAGCCAGGATCACGAGTTTATCCTGTGAGTTACAGACAGGGGAGGCTGTCTTCCATGAGTATGAGCGTCACCAGTGCCTGAGTGAGAAGGCATCCCCATTCAAAGGGTGACAGGGTATCTCAGCGGCTGGGGAAGGAGCAGGGTCTCCGCACCCCTGGGAGCCCCAGTGTGTTATCAGTACATTAGACTTACATGAAATATTTCTAGCATCCCATACCAGAAGTTAAATAATTTGTCAGATTTCTTGGGTTTTGTTTAAACAATGTTAATTTATTTGTGGAAGCATGAGTTATTTTCCCTCATTCTCTAATTGGCAGTTAGTTTTATATGACTTCATTAATTTAACTGGAGATTGCATTTACTGCATCCCCGAAATTTCTTTGGTAGGAATCGTTCTTTGATGAGATGGAACCCGTGGATAAAAAATAATTAAAGTTGTCTCTTGGGATAATTTCTCTGTACCTCTGGCTATCATTAAGAAAGATTCCCCCAAGCCCAGCCACTTCCCTGTTGTGTGCTCAGATTCCCCCAGGGAAACACCTGGGGCCATTGAGCCACAAGCCTGGGAGCAGAGCGCAATGGTTCACAGCATGGCCAAAGGCGAGGCTTTGGCTATCACAGGAATAATCTGTTGAGGACTCTGGGTGGGTGACTCAGTGTGAGCATGCCAAAGCTTGGGAAGGCATTGTAGCAGCACATGGAGGCCTGATATTTCAACCCTAAATCCACCAGTCAAACCTTTAAATTCTTTTCATTGAACATTGCTGCCTGCCCTACCCCATTCAGGTTTTTTTTTTTTTTTTTTCCTCTGTGTAGCTTTGCACCTTTCCTGGAACTCACTCTGTAGACCAGGCTAGCCTCGAACTCACAGAGATCCACCTGCCTCTGCTCCCGAGTGCTGGGATTAAAGGCGTGCGCCACCACCGCTCAGTTTTTTAACTGCAGAGGGGGAAGAAGGCATGTGATTTCTTGAGTCTTCTAAAACTTCAAAATACCACTCAGCAGGAGATTTACACTCCTTTAGAGCATTGCCTTAAACATCGTGGAAGCAACTTGTTACACAATTACATACCAACTCAAGGAGAGAAACAGTGAACTAGACATCTGAATACCTAGCTCCTCACAGGACAGGGCATTTAACACACCATTAACACAATTTGGTATCTGCAGTACAATCCTAGTCAGAGATGAGCTGACACATTTTGATGCGCTTAGCAATCTGGTTAAGGAATTCTGTGAAGCCCTTTGGCTCCCTGCTCTCTGCAGAACTGGGGTCCTCTGGAACCACGCCCCTGTCTGTGGGCATCAACTTTTTAACCGCAGATCTGTGGGTACTGTTTTCTGTAACTCTTGCAAAGTCTTACTGAAGATTTGGATGAAACAAACAAAAAAACTAAGTGTAAAAGAACATATGTACTGGTTCAATAACCTTGGGGGACCAAGATATGTATTAAAGTGCAACATTGACACTGACCTTTGTGCTGATTAAAGCCTACGTTTTTGTTTAAGCGAAATTTAAATAGGTTAATGAAATATGACACTCCTGCATGCCTTAGAAGTCTATGCTGTTCTAGCAGCCTCTTGGCTGGAATTATTATAATAGGATTTTTTTTTATTTAGGTAGTATGAGTTGACTTTATTCTGAAAAAGACAATAACAAAAAACTTACATTTTTATAATTTGTATCTGTCCTTTGAGAACTCTATATGATGTTACTTGATCACATTCGTCCCTCCCAGCTCTTCTGAGATCTACCTCCTTTTCTCTTCCTGCCCAGCACTGTGTTCCATTTTCCTTTCTCTCATCAAGGGCAATTTGTGCTTCCCAGATATTCTTGGACGTGTGGCCTCCCACGGGAACCGATTTTCAGGGGCTATACTTCTAGAGGAAACTGACCCTTCCTCTCCCGGAAGCTGAGAACTGGCAACAGACCTCGGCCAGGAGCTAAGCTTCGTACCTAATGCTCCTCACCATGCCTAGATGTGGTATGGTTTAGGCTTGCATAGGTGTGAGGCATAGTGTTATGACCATGGTGAACTCACCTGTGCAGCTGCCCTGCTGTGTTCAGAAGACACTGTTTCCTTGTAGTCATTTACACCCTCTGGCTACTACTCTTCTTCCTCTCCTTCTTCTACATGATTTCTGAGTCTTTGGAGGGGTGGAGTATATATGTTTCATTAGGGCAGGAAATTCTGCAGCCTCTTATTCTCCTTACTTTGACTAGTGGTAGATTTCTGTGTAGACTATCATCTACTGCAAACAGAAGCTTCTCTGATTAGATTTAAAGTCAATTCCACAGGATGAAACCCGTACTCGACATCATTATTGGCCTAAGAGCCCATGCCTGTCAGATCACAGACCCTAAGAGAGAACACACTGCTATTGTTCTGCTAAATGTTCAATAGTAATAAACCAACTCCTAATAACTCATCATTATGTGCATGTATTAAAAATCACATTGAAAAAAATTTAAGCTACTACCCAATGTGTCCAGAGTCTGTATCCATATTTCTAAAGCTGGTCATATACTATAGTGACTCAAAGAGAGAAGGGGAAAAGGAAGAAGGAAGGAGGGGAGGGGGAGGTGGGGCAGAGAAAGACAGAGGAGGGAAGTAAGGAGATGGATGTTCATTGACCAGCGTATAGTTACACAAATAGCTCTAGGCTCTATTACCCTCATTCATTACTGAAGGCATATTCAGTTACAATTCTTTAGAGTTTTTCAAAAAGTGTAATATATAGTTAGATCTAGATTTTCTAGTTGTTTTTAGTGTGAAAGAATTAACTCAATAACAAAATTTGTACGTTAATGGTATATTAGAGTTGTTGTCATATAATTCTTTAGTTTTGGCCAAGCACATAAATAATCAGTTAATTGTGGATGAGTGCCTATATACAACTAAGAACTTAGCTTCTCAATGTAGTAGGAAACTACTATAAATTTGCAATTACTTAATGTGGCATTTAACAGAAAATTAAATTAAGATATTTTCTTTGGGAAAAAAAGGACTGGGAAAGTATTTTAATTGGTGGAGTGCTTGCCTAGCATATGTGAAGCCCTGGATTCCATCCCCAGCACCTCATAAACTGGGTATGTGGGTGCACGCCTGTAATCCCCGCACAGGGTGACCGGGAGGTGAATTTGGGAGGATCAGGAGTTCAGGGTCAACTTCAGCCTCGAAGGATCTTTAAGTTCCAGGCTAAGCTGGGCTCATGAGACCCTGTCTCAAAAGATAAAGAACAAGAAGGGGTATTTTGGTTAAATACATTCAAATAAAATAAAACAGGACTGAATTTGGGTAAGATCTTCATAGATTTATTTGAAAGTGATGCCCCAGCTCAGTGGTCTTTACCTGTCAAGGTCTTTGGGCAGCCATGACATTCATGTGAGTTATTTGCTGGTATGTGAGAACATTTGCTGTCTTCATTTCAGGGTCTTTGTTCCATGTTCTTGGACTTGCAAACTCCTTGACCCTATGTGGTAGGGTGACGTGGCCATGTGACATCCAGTCAGCTGGCTGAGAACAGCTCCTAAGTGCAGATTCTAAGTGAGATCAGTGATCTCAATTCAGAGTCATACATACTATAAGCCTAATGATTTTGTTTATGTAACACGAAACTCATTAAAAATCAGTCATTTTCCCCAGAAGGTGGACTTCATTCAGCCTCAAAAACAAAGCTGAAAACCGTTGTATGTAACTACCCTGTGCCATTTTATTACCCACCATAACCTGCACTTTCTAACTTTGTGTTTGGATGTGGTAGAGTCGTCTAAATATTTAAAGATTCCAAGGCTGACGGTATCTTAGTTGGCCTCTGGATAATATCAGCACTGTGTGGAAACCAATGGTTCCAGAAAACTCTTTGACAATATACAAAGAGGATGAAAAGCTTACTAAAACCATAGTTATCCCAGTTACTCACATCAAAGATCAGATCTGTAGATAATTTCAGAATATGAAAGTTTCCTTTAAGATAGATAACCTACTGTGGCATTTAAAAATTTATTGTCAATTTCAGTAATGGGCATGATGTAAGGACATGTCAATGATAAACCCCAGAAATTTGTGTTTTCACTGGGCCTACTCAAACAGCATAGAAGCTAAACCACTGGCAAAGGCTTCAGAATGCATGAAACAAAACAGCACCACTAAGGTGGAGGATTCAGTTCAGTTCATTTTTCAGTGTTCAGATCTTTAAAGGCATTTTGTAGTCCATAACAGACTTGAACTTGACCGTGCTGTGCAGTCTGGCAGATACGTGATTTATGCCACCAGACGTTTACTGTGACCTGCTATAAACTTCTTCCCTTCCACCAGCAAGGGACAAGAGCCCATTCACAAACCTAAGAGGCTCCAACATACTCCAGTGTGAGATACTTAGGTGTGTGTGTGTGTGTGTGTGTGTGTGTGTGTGTGTGTGTGTGTCCAAAGCCAGTGTCTGGTGTCATCTCTTGGAGGCTGCCTACCTTAGTTTCTGAGATAGGGTCTCTCATGAGTTGGAGCTTGCCAAGGTTTGGTCCAGGGATGAGCTTGTTGCTAAACCCTGGCCCCAAGATTATAAATATGCTCCACCACCACACCTGGGTTTTTCACATGAGTGTTAGGGATCAAGCTCAGGTCCTTAAGCTTACCAGAGGACTACTTAACTGGCTTAGCCATTTCCTAACTCGAAATAACTGGTTTTTGGTGTACTTCAGATCCCATATAAATAAATATATTCAAATTTTAGAAAGAAATTCTGTCAGGAAGTAAAGTCAATTGGCCTTTGAACACATAATGCATATCCATTTATAAATATTTATATCTCTTCCCAGAAAATAAAAAGTCAACCTAGTTCACTGCTTAGAAATTTAAAATGGGAAGTATGCCACCAATTTTCTTGAAGAAAAAGCCTTCTACAAAATATAGACAAAAATTCCATAGTAGGTTAACTATCTTAAAGCCTTCTACAAAGCATGGTACCTATTTTATTGAGTAAAGGACAGAGTGACATACAGAAATTGACCCAAATAGAACCATTAAATGGATAATTTGCTCCAGTTTTTTAACTCCTACATGCCTGTGCTTGCATTGTGTAGACACAGAACACAGATCTGTAGCAGCCGTGTGGATTTCCCAGGGCAGCAGATACTCTTGTGTATCTGTATTTCTGTACACCTGTGGGTGTAGAGCCCAGAGAGCAATCTCAGGTGGCACATCTCAAGAGAGATCCATGTTGTTTTTTGGTGACAGTGTCTCTCACTAGCCTGGAGCTGGACAAGTAGATTAGGATGTCTGACCAATCCCCAGAGTTCTAACTGCTCTACTGCCTCTGGGCTGGGATCATGAGTACACTAACACACCTGATACTTTTTGGGGGCTGAGGGTTCAAGATAGGGGTTCTCTGTGTGTCTGTCCTGGAATGCCTTCTGTAGACCAGACTGTCCTCGAACTCACAGGCCTGCCTCTGCCTCCAGAGTGCTGGGATTAAAGACGTGATCCACTAACACCCAGCTACACACCCAACACTTTTGTGTGGATCTTGGTAATTGAATTTAAATCTTCATGCTTCCACAATAGGTACCTAACTGACTGAAGTAACTCCCCAGCTCCAGACATTCCTTTTAATGTAAAAGAGAAAAAACAGTCTGTCTTAGTTGGTGGAAGTATTCAGGCAACTCCACGTAGTTAAAAGGGAGGTTTATTTGGGGGTTTACTACAACAAGTAAAGGGATAGATTACAGGATCTGGGAGAGGTGAGGCGCAGTCCAACGGTGTGGTGGTATTGTGTTCCCCAAACTATTGTGTATGCTAATAAACTTATCTGGGGTCAGAGAACTGGACAGCCACAATATGAAACAGAGGTTAGGCAGTGGTAGCATACGCCTTTAATCCTAGCATTCCAGAGGCAGAAATTCATGTGTTTAAGGATACACCCAAGCATGGTGACCCACGCCTTTAATCCCAGAAAGCCAGCCTTTAATCCTAGGGAGTGGTGGTAGAAAGCAGAAAGGTATATAAGGCGTGAGGACCAGAAACTAGAGGCCTTTGGCCTGGAGAAGCCTTTGGCCTGGAGAAGCATGTGGCTGGTTAAGCTTTCAGGCTTCTAGCAGCAGTTCAGCTGAGACCCATTCTGGATGAGGGCTCGGGGCATCCAGTCTGAGGAAACAAGACCAGCTGAGGATCTGGTGAGGTGAGAGAGCTGTGGCTTATTCTGTCTCTCTGACCTTCCAGTGTTCACCCCAATAACTGGCCTCAGGTTTGATTTTATTAATAAGACTCTCTAAGATTCATGCTACAGGTTAGTATTCCTGTGATGAAACATCACGACCAAAAGCAACTTGGGGAGGAAAGGGTTTATTTGAACTTTCATATTATCATCAAAGGAAGTCAGGAACTCAAGCAGGACAGGAACCTGGAGGCAGGAGCTGATCTAGAGACCATGGAGGAGTACTGTTTACTGACTTGTTGCCCATGGCTTGCTCAGCCTGCTTTTTCATAAGACCCAAGACTGCTGGGTGGCAGTGGCACAAGCCTTTAATCCCAGCACTTGGGAGGCAGAGGCAGGCAGATCTCTGTGAGTTCAAGGCCAGCCTGGTCTACAGAGCGAGATCCGGGACAGGCACCAAAACTACACAGAGAAACCCTGTCTCGAAAAACAGAAAAACAAAAACAAAAACAAACCCCAAGACCACCAGTTCAGATGTGCCCCACTGGGCTGGGCCCTCCCCCACTGAGATTACTAATTAAGAAAATGCCCTACAGTCTTGTCTGCTTATAGCCTGATCTTATGGAGGCATTTTCTCAACTGAGGTTCTCTCCTTTCATATAACTATAGCCTGTGTCAAGTTGACATAAAATTAGGCAGCACACAGTTCTATAGACCCACAGTGCCCTTTGCCTCCCCGAAGACGAACTGGTCTGTGGAAAACAGGACCCAACATTTTAGCATTTTTTATTTCAAAACAATTCAACTTCATACAGGAAGAAATAATTATCATCCAGTCTTAAAATGCCAGGAAGTTTCTTTGGAAATAATATATTTTGACATAAAGATTTCAAGCTGAGTAATAAGAAGTTAGTAACTATCTGCACATCCATAAAAATATCAGCAGATCTGACTGCTAGCCTGGGGAAATGGCTCAGTGGGTCAAATGCTTGCTGTGCAGGCCCAAGGATCTGAGTTTGGACGTCCAGAATTCAAATAAAAAGCAGCACATAATATGCATGCTTGGAATCCTAGCACTGTGAAAGGCAGAGACCTGAATGTTCCTGGGGCTTGCTGGCTACTAGCCCAGCTCCAGGTTCAGTTAGAGACTCTGTTTCAAAGGAATAAGGCAGAGAGTGACAGAGAAGGACACCCAATGTCCTCCTTAGGCCTCTGCACACATTCATGTACACCTGCACGCACACACATGCCCATACACTACATACACACTTGCAAACACATGAATAAATAGATAGATGATGATGAAGATAGATAGATAATAGTTAGATAGATAATAGATACATGATAGATGGATGATAGATAGATTAGAAAGATAGATGATAGATAGGTATGTAGATAGATGATAGACAGGTGATAGATACGTAGATGATAGCAGATGATAGATAGATGATAGGCAGATAGATAAATAGATAGATGATAGAAAGATGACAGATAGATAGATGGGTAGATCGATAGATGATAGATATTTTCAAAAGAACTGACCAACTCTCCTGATCTCCTTCCCAAAGCAGTACAAAGTCGTTTTCAGTGTCTCTCTCCCCCCTTTCACTTCCTTGTCACTTCTACACAGGCCTATCACCTTGCCATTCTTGTGGTTGAGAGTAAACCTCAGCATTCCAGTAGCAACTGGGCTTGCTCTTCTCTCACTGAGACCTGCAAGCTGTGAGAACTCATGCGGCCTTGAGTATCTCCTTCAGCCTGACCTCAGTGTTCAGCCAATGGAGGTCCACAACAGAAGCTCACAGCAGAGGCTGATTTGTAAATACTTATTAATCATGAATGGATTACCCAAACCCAGGGCTTCCATGGAAAAAGCCTGATTTTTTATTCATTTTTACCATTATCTATTTTCAATACTGGGACAAAAATATCAAACAATGACACTTTCAATAACAAGGAAACAAAACATAAAACACACAAAAGAAAAAAGACAGAGTGAATATTACCAACCACAGCTAAAATCGCTGACAGCAGGGGTCCCTCTTAAATTGCTGCCAGAGAAGTTTTCTTGTCTACTACAAAATCATTCTTTATTTTCTTTTATTGGGACAGAATCTCATATAGCCCAGACAAGTCTTGAACTTCCTTTGCAGCTGAAGATGAATCTAAACATCTGATCTTTCTACGTGCTGGGGTACCCCATCACCCTAGGTCTATGAAGTGCTGGAGACTGAACCCAGGGCTTCCTTACACTAGGCCATTGCTCTGCCAACCAAGCCGTGCTCCAGCTCCCCAAGCTATTCTTCATTCTTTCTTTCCATCATTGTATAGTACATAGAGGACTGAGACAACAGACAAAGGCATGTATTCAAGAAAAACAGGAAGAAGGAAAAATAGGAAACAAGGGAGGGGGGAGTGAGCTTGGAATCAAATGATATGTATACACAATGCATATAATATGCATACATACTTACATATCATATATTTCATATAAAAGTCTTATTTCTAACTATAAAATGAGGTGATTCGTGTTGCATATGTGAGCAAGGTTATAGAGTTCAACTGGAGAGGGGGGAACACCTCCCCCAAACTTACACTGTTTTACGATCCCCAGGAGCTAACTCAACTTTGTATATTATGCTGGCTGGGAGGTGGGGAAGAAGAAGGCTCCCATCCTTCTCGACAAACTTACTTACCCTAAATCCACATGATACAGAGCAGCCATAGCCTCATGTCTAGACATATTATATATGTATATGATTTTTTATTATAAACGCATGGGAATGTTTATTTTATATACAGTATCCCTTTAGACATTTACTCGGCACCCCTCCCTCTCTTGTCTAAAGCCCCAATTTTTAATCCAGTTGAGCCCACTGGCTCTTTTCCTTTCTTTCTTGGAGATAAGGGATTGAGATGGGATCTCTCTATATAGCCCAGGCTGGCATCAAAATCATGATCCATAGACAGGGGAGTGGCTTAGTGGGTAAAGAATCTGGGAGGATCTAAATTCTGATTCCAGGAAGTCCTGTCCAAGAGGTTGCCATAGCCATGAGTCTGTAATCCCAGCAGTGTTCAGGTAGATGGCAAGTGGGGACAGGAGACCAGAAGCTCCCAGGTAAACTAGCCTGATGTATGAGGTGGGTAGAGGCAGCAAGAAATCTGATTCAAACAAAATGGATCAGAACCTGTACCCAAGTTTGTTCTCTGACCTCCACAAACCATGACCACAGGTACCTGCCATCTTGTACTCAAATACACACACAAAAATTTGAAACATTAAAATCTCTCTACCTGGACTCCTTGGGTGCCAGGGTGACAGGTGTGTGCCCGCTCCAGATCTCTTCTATAAACTCATCCCAGCATTGTGCCCACTCCAGATCTCTTCTATAAACTCATCCCAGTGCTGTGCCCACTCCAGATCTCTTCTATAAACTCATCCCAGTGCTGTACCTGCTCCAGATCTCTTCTATAAACTCATCCCAGCGCTGTGCCTGCTCCAGATCTCTTCTATAAACTCATCCCAGTGCTGTGCCCGCTCCAGATCTCTTCTATAAACTCATCCCAGTGCTGTGCCCACTCCAGATCTCTTCTATAAACTCGTCCCAGTGCTGTGCCCACTCCAGATCTCTTCTATAAACTCATCCCAGTGCTGTGCCCGCTCCAGATCTCTTCTATAAACTCATCCCAGCGCTACTCTTACCACTCGAGTTTAACAATGTCCACTTCAGGTTCACAAGGTGCCTTCCATCTCCTCCTCCAGGCTCTCTCTGGCCCTTGGTGTTGGGTTTTCCAAACTCTATGTACTCCTGAACTCTTGGCAGTTTTATACAAGTCTGAGAACTACAGAGAGCTTGAACTAGTGTGAGTTATAGCTGTTGGTAATCACCAAGTTGGAAATGAACATGGACAATGTCCTATTTATTCTATTAATTTATTTAGAAACATCAGTGACCAACCCCCATGATAAACATTAACATAGGGTACACAATGTCTGAAAAATAACTACTAACTTTTTCTGAAAAGAAAAAACGTGAAGAAGTGGCCTTTGTGTTTCCACTGTGGCTGACTGAAGTGTGCTAAAGCCACCCTGTAGATACATACAAAGAGTATCCTCTGGTAATAACTTTTAAATGTTGGAAAAAACACTGTTGAGACAAACCTCATGCTCCGAGACTTGCCCTGAACCCCCTAGAAAGTTCAAGATGACCACGAACTTCTGGTCCTCCCCCTTCAGCATGCTAACAATTCTAAGATTGTGGATGTGCACCACAATGTTTGGTTTTGTGGGGCTGGAGACCAAATCCACGGCTTCAGACATGCCAGACAAGCTCTCTACCAACTGAGCTACATCCTCAGCACTAAAATTGAATTTTGAAACACATCCATATAATCTTCCATATCTGTTACATCGAAATCCTTTGGTCATGATCTCTGGCAGGACATTTGCCCACACATAACTTTATTATCACTGCATTGCAGTACTGTGATTTAGTATACTGCACATGACTGCCGAATGTTAACACATTTTTTCTAGTGTAATATGAAAACCGCATTCATCACTATCACCACGGATCTTGTCAGCAAAGCCGTGATATATTAGGAAGCTGCTAAGATCGTGGTGGCGGATACAAGTTTTCAGAATTCCAATTTTCACTTGAAAAGCTCAAAGTTTATCACAGACAACATATACTACCACTTGGCTTCCTTGAAGTGACAGGTTCATCTGTTTATTTTCAAGAAAATGTCTTCTAGATATCCATGTATGAACAGCATACGCATTATGTCTATCAGGCATTTGTTCAAGAAAAAGGCGATTCTATCACAAAGGGGCCAGTCAGCTCACAGCCCTAACAATAACACAAATGCTTTTTCCTGGGGATGTCCGGAGTGTCCTAGTGTGGAGTACAATTCTGCACACATTCCACTCCATCACATGAATGCTAAGCAGACATGCAGTCCATGGCTGGCAGTCTGTAGAATTTATATCTCATCCAGGATGTTCCCCCCACCCACCCAGAGCATAAAGTTTCATTGCCTTTCCTGTTGAGAGAGCATCATGCTGAAAAATAGAGGGACTCCTACTGTAACAGTGCCTGTTAGCTTGCCTACCTTCATTTTGTGTTGGTGGTGGCTATTTGACCCCAACAATTAAAAAATATATATAAAACAGTCTTTGGTTCAGGCTGTGCAGAAGCCAGGAGTGTACCATGGCCGTTTCTTTGCAGGTCTGTGATATGTATTTTATATTTTGTAATTTTATTTGTGTGTGTGTGTGTGTGTGTGTGTGTGTGTGTGTGTGTGTGTGTGTGTGTGT
>CABHPR010151285.1:0-13026 GCA_902168415.1 Peromyscus melanophrys | reverse complement strand
TGTGTGTGTGTGTGTGTGTGTGTGTGTGTGTGTGTGTGTGTATCTCATCTGTCTGTCTGTCTGTCTGTCTGCCTGTCTATCTAAAACATGTATGTACATATAACATGAAAGTAGAGTAGACAAGGGAACAAATGGAGATTAGCAAGAGAGAAAATGGAATAAAGGAGAGGTAATATATGAGGAAAAAATATTCAACATACAACATACTCTTCTATGAAAACATTCTTATGTACCACAGTACCATGAGCAGTGTATATATGTAAGAAAAATTTTGAAGTAAGCATGCTTAAAATGCAGGAGTAACCATTAAAAATGGAGAGCATATATTTCCAGACAGCAGGAGAAAGAAAACAGCACTGAGTCAGTTTGCCAGAGATCTTAAAAAGAGATAGAGAAAGAGGGAATGAGTGTCATGAAGGCTGTGGGGAGCCCTGGAAGCTGCCTCATGACTGGATCCAGGAGGGTGGTCACTGAATACCAACCTTTGAAAATCGACATATTGACCAGGAATATGTTCCATGAATAGATAACTTGCTTGGAATACACAAGGCCCCGGGTTTGATCCCTACCACCACAAACAAAGGGAATACCTTGTCAAAGCTCACCTTTCTCTGGTGGCACCCTGACTCTGGCAGATGCAGGCTAAGTCTATTCCTTGCAAGTGAGATGCATCTTCAAAGTCACAAAGCTATCCTGGCTCTGGTGGTCCCCATGGGATGAACTGAGCACGTTGCTACAGTCATCTCATATTTGATTACTTTCTGGGAGTGTTTTCCAGGTATTGATCACAAGAGTGGCCCCCAAACAGACCCCTGTATAAAGGCTTTGCCCAAACCATTGAAAGGAAGTGATGTTGAAGTATGAACTTGAAAGAAGAATTAGACATTGTCTTAAAGGATAGAGGTAAAATATTATACCAAGCATAGAAGTGAATATAGCCCAGTCACAAAGGCATGGCGAACTGGAAGGAATTCCCTTGGAAAGTGTATAGAGAAAAAGCAACATGGGCTAGGGATAGAAATATTGGAGTTTGAACAGCAACTTGGATTTCATTTTGGGCCATGCAATTTGAGGATGCTGTCTTTATGAATAAATGAATGCTATAATTAATTTTAAATTTTTTAAAAAATAATGGCTTAACCAGAGTGTTAGGGATATATTAGAGAATTATAGACAATATGAAGACCAGACGACATTCATGGAGTAGACTGCACTGGCCCAAGAGAAAGATCAATGATATGCACACATTGCAATGTCACAATAAACCCTTTATGTAATAATATAAACCAGTGAAAAGGGAAAATTAAATATTAAAGAAAAGGAAGAAAGAAATGAAGAAATAGTAAGAGAAAAAATAAGTAAAGAGAAGGAAGGAATTAACTTCCAAATTCATGTTATATAAATGTTTTGCTTCTCTGATGTATGTTGTAGCAAGCATTTATTGTGAGGGTATTTTAATTCTATTTAATATAAACATAGTAAATAAAATACTTGGTTCCTCAGGAGAATAAAAAAAAAGGAGGGAGATATGGGAAGAGGAGGGAGGAAGAAAGGGAAGGAGGGAGAGAGGGAGGGAGGGAGAGAGGGAGGAAGGAAGGGAGAGAGGGAGGGAGAGAGGGAGGAAGGAAGGGAGAGAGGGAGGGAGGGAGAGAGGGAGAAAGGGAAGGAGGGAGGAAGGGAGGGAGGGAGGGAGGAGGGAGAATTACAAAATTTAAGAGGGAAAATGTAAAGAACTTGGGGTGTGCCTATGAAAGGAAGAGTGATGTCCGATGTTGTCCCCCACGTGCCCAGGCTGAAGTAAGGGTTTGAAAAACGGAAGAGATGAGTTTCATCTTAACATGATCAGTTTTAGCTATTAGATTAGCCAAGAATTATGTGAGGGAATGAAAGTGGAGGTGGCTATTAAAGCTTCAGACAGAGCAGCGCGGGAACAGTGGTGTCATTGTCCTAGATAAGCACCGGTCTTCCCGTGCGTCTGCAGCACAGTCTTCCACCGGCAAGGCATGCATATGAGAATGTGTTGCCCTCTCCATGGAAAGGGAACACCTAGACACTGAACACAGAGAGACAGGGTGCTCCATTTTATTAACTCAGCAGGCCTTCGGTAGACAACACAGGCGGCTTCCTATGCACTGTTCCCAATAATTTATAATACGCACAAAGAGTCTTTTCCATTAGATTTATATCTTTGCATTCAAATTAAGATCCACTTAGGCTGCTGCCTCAGAGTCTAGCTGAAAAGATGCCAAGACTTTAGCTTTCAAGTTTTCAAGCTTTGGGAGGATGAATACATGGACCAGAGGCACAGTCACCCCATATGTCCAAGTCTGGATGTATCCCCTTCTCCTGAAAGAAACAATGCTAACACTATGTCGACGTTCAAAGAGAGTCAAGGAGGAGCACGCTGCAGAGCCAGAGTGGGCATCGTTTGTACATTTGGGACTTGAAAGATTTTTGTTCTCACGTGACTTAAGCACTGTTGGAAACTATTTATGGGTTATTTCTAGGGCACTTTTTTTTTCAGGATGTTCAGTTTTGAATGGCACCAAAGCCCTGGGCTGCTGTCCCTATAACAGATGGCCTGGCTCTCTGGCTGTGCCTCTGAAGCCCCTGCCAGCAGGACAGATGTGAAGTCATCCCTAAGTGGAAAGCTAACATAACTCTCGAGTGCAGGGGTTGGCTGGGGAAAACTCAGACAAGAATGGAATTAGAAAGTCTCATCTTGATGGAAAGTCATGTGAAGGTTTAAAATCTTCTCCTATTGGTACCCAAACGTGCAGCGAGACTCAAACATCAACAAGTGTAGAGAGAGCACCATAGGATCTCATTCCAAGGAGCATGGCCATCTGTCTGACTGCTCTGCAATGGGTTCCTCTGTGAAAGGTCCTTCCTCACCATCTCTGGGGATGTTCCTCGTCAACATCTGCAAAAGTCATTGCGTTCTTCCAGATGCTGAGTGACCCTGGAAACAGACAGGAAAACTGTATGTGTAGATACAGGAGAGGACAGTCTCACATGGCAATCCTCAAGTGTCATCCATCTTGTTTTGTTTTTTAAATAAAATCTCTAATCAGCCTGAGGCTTGCTCATCAGGTAAGATGGCCTGTCTCTAATCATTCCAGCACTGGGATTACAAGGACATGGCACCATATCCTGTTATTTGGGGATGGGACTCAATTCCTCCAAATTACCACTTCAGTGAGTGTCCTATCTTTCTAGCACCCCCCACCCTATAAAATATTGTTATGACAATATATAAATTCTTGTGTTTCAAGAATAATAGGCTGTCAAATATAGACGAAAGTTGGGGCACTTGGCAAAGATGTTATTACACAGGATTAAGAATATAAATGTTTATATTCATGACCCAAAGTGATGCTCCAAAGACTATTGTGCCCCAAGCTAGTGCTTTATGTAATTTTTAACAATTTTAACTACCTAACAAAGCTTCTAAAAGTACCTTCATTTACTCCATTTTTGTTGTTGTTATTGTTGCTTGCAAAGTCTAGAATAAATGGGATCATGTCAGTGTGCTTGTGAGGCTTGCAGCATGCCCCCAGAAGTCTTTAACACTGCTCTCTTTGGCAGACAGGGGCAAAACCCTCCACTGGAGTAACTGACTAATCACTGTTAGTATCAGTGGAGGTGATGGAACTTCCACCTTGTTTCTGAGGCGTACTCCTTGGAACTCAGACACTTGATATGAGAAAGCCAAGCTGCCCCAAGAAGACACACATATAGACAAAAAAAACCAACCAACCAAACAAACAAACAAAAAAAACTATAACACGTGGTGCCAAGTGGGATGAAGATGACTCATTTCCAATGTGTTCTTCAAATTCAGTACTGTGTGAGTGTGTGTGTGTGCGTGCATGTATGTGAAGACCCAGAGGCTTACATCAAGTATCATCTTCACAAGCTCCCCACCATTTGAGACAGGGGTTCCCACTGAATGCAGAGCTCTTTGGCTAGTCAGCAAGCCCCAGGGGTTCTCCTGTCTCTGCCACCCCAGGTCCGGGATTACATGCACTGCTACCCTCAGCCTTTGTGTGGGCTCTAGGGAGTCAAATCCTCACGTTTTCTTGGCAATCACTGTACTCGCTGAATTCTCTCCACACCCCCTCAATCTCCATGAACAAAAGACAGAATACAAAAACTGCCAAGAACACTAAAACAATTTAAATGTCCTAAGTTATCTGTAAATACTACATAGTACTGAGTGTGTATGCTGTAGATAATATATGGAATGCACTGGAATCATATATATTGAAATCCAAAACCCAAAGAAGAGGTTAGTCAGCTGACTAGATATAGCTGAAGAGAGATAACAGGCAGGAAATTAACTGAAAAATAATACCAATGTAACATAAAACAAAGAGTGATAGAAAGTGTGAAGGAGAGATGCAGTATCCAGGTCAACACAATGGAAGAATGGCATTGTTAGGCTCCTCTTCCCTGACAGAAAGTTTAACCAGCCATTATCCACAGTCCAGGACAGCACTGTGGAAACCTCAGCCCTTTAACAATCCTGACACTTCTGGGAAGTTCACAGAACTGAATGTGAACCAAATTAGAAGCCGAAGAACAGTTAGACTTGATCACGGTTCCCTAAAGTCAACGGGGGAACCTGGCAAACAGGATTTCCTTGAGCACATGGCTTCTAGAGGGGCAACGGGAACTGAAGACTGATAACCACTCCCTGACCTTTACGGTGCTGCCAAAGAAATCCAGTCTGCTCCCATCTTGGGGTGACAATCAGGGTAATGGATCTGCTGGGAGTCCAGATTTGAGTAGAAACACGGAACAGAAGGAAGGTTTCCCATGACCGATGACCACATCACTGGTGTGTCTTTGCTTCTGATAGAAGCAGCACCTGTGTGGAGCAACCAGGAACCTTCACAGGCCCCTTGTAAAGCTAGGCTGCCACCAGGAGTGCAGGGGGAAGTTCAACCTCATGGGTCACTAGATGGCCGGTCTCAACATCCAGCTTCAGAGGCACCTATGGCCACACTCAGGTAGAGGAGAAAACCAGTTCTACACACGTCAGAGAAGCATGGGGTTGGACCTGCTTGGCCTGAGAGGTCAACCAAAGGCCCCGCTCAGCCTGCAAAGCTCCACCCACTCAAGAATAGTGCTACAAACACTAGAGAGTGCTTAACGATGGTACCATGGTCAGGAATTAGACAACTTGGATGAGATGGACACTTCCTTCAAAAAGATGTATAAGAAAAACTCACTCTAGAAGAAATCATCAAAACACACATGACTATCACATAAATGGAAGTTGTCACTAAAACTTACTGTGCTTTAAGTATCCTTCCATTGCAAAGTGATTGTAAAAGTTGAGGAAGGGATAATACAAACTCTGAAGAATAACTTCTAAGAACTACACAGAAAGCAAAACTCCCAGCATACTTTTTTTTTTTTATCAAACTTGCATTATCCTAATATCAAAATTCACTGAAGACTACCCAAGGAAACTGCAAATTTTCCTCAAATACAGATAACAAAACTATTGTCCCTGATATACCAACAAGTAGATTTCAGGAGCATATAACAAGATGGTATCTAGGACTAAGCTGGGAGGCCCTACTCTCACAGTTACATATCACAGCTAGTGCACACTACGTAGTTAAAAAAAAAAATCCATGTCCCACAGGAAGTGTCACTTTTAAACTTGAGTGCATAGATCACGATGCTTCCAGAAGCTCCACATACATCAGAGGATCTCAAGGTGGCAGGAAATATAGAGTGAAAAGCAGGGGACAAGTACAGAGACACTTAGGGAGTAAAATGGAAGGAGTTACAGATCAGTTCTGCTAGCTGCCCATCATGAAGCTGAGTTATCAATGGAAAGACCTTTGTTCAAGACTGTACATAGTCAATGTCTTATTAGCAAAGACAATGAAGGGAGAGAGGGGGTGGGATATAAGCTCAGACAGAATGAAATAGTAGTTCAGGAGAGAATGCTGGGTAGTTCTTCAAGTAAGACTGCAGGATGTGATGAGTGACAGTTTTATATTCCACATTATAAAGAAACGCTTGTACTCCATGTTGTAGAAAAGAACCAGCACACACTTGCTATTACTAGCTTAGCTCTTACACACTGTGAAGGGTTTGTTTGTTCTGTGTTAACCTTTCCTAGCCCAGATGCCCCTGGAGGAGCACAAAGTTGACACCAACAGAAATGAACCTAACTCAGGATTTTAAGAAGTACATGAACCCAGATGTCTGCAGAGTGAGGGGAGAGTGCATGGGATGATGATGAGAGAAGCATAGGACCCCACAAGTCTCAGAAACGTGGTGAGCATCTGTAGCAGTTTCCATGAGAAACGTCCTACACAGGCTCAGAGTTTTGAATATCTGGTCCCAAATTGATTACTGCCGTTTGGGGAGACTAAGGAACTTTTAGAAGATGCAACCTTGCTAGAGGAAGTGGGCTTTGAGAATTTATAGCCTTACCCTATTTCCAGTTGACTGTTTCCTGGTGTGCCAAACAAATGTAATCAGCCAGCTTCCTGCTCCTGTCTCCATGCCTTCTGCCCGCCAACATGCCATCCCACCATGATAGACTCTTATCCCTCTGGAACCATAAGCTGGAACAAACACTTTCCCTTATTGGTTGCTTTCAGTCATAGTATTTTATTCCAGTAACAGAAAAGTAACTGATACTATAGGACTAGAGGGGCAAGCCTGAGCTCCCGAATGACTGACTGCCTTTGTCCCCACCCCACTTCTCCCTATGTAATCTGCCAAGTGGAAAGGAATTAGCAGACAGATTTTTCTGATGGTAATCTGCAGTCTTCTCATGCTGGCCCCTTGAATAAAGCACAGTTTTAAAGATTTCATTGCTCTCTCTGCTCACTGGCAGCTGCAAGCGACAGGAAGCAAGGAGCTCTGGTGTTCTGGTTATGTATTCAGGCTGCATGTCACCTGCTAGACAACATAATTACATTACCTTGAAGAAGCGCTTTCAATAGATCTAAGCAGCTGATCCCTCTCCAGAATTTATGCTTCTGCATTGCTGAGTAGCCTCCTCTCCCTGCCTTGCAGCAAACAGCCATAGGTGGAACTCCCGCTGAAGGCTCAGACTCAGCGAATCAGTCTTCGCCAGTCCTGACTTGTAGCCCCAACCTAAGCCAGCAGAGGCTCCCTAAAGATGAAAGGACAGTCACTCCATCAAAGCAGGTAGCAAGGCTTTCACACTTTCAGCTCTGGAGAGAGACAAGGCATCCTCTTAAAACATTAGGTTACACAAATCTGACTCGTGAGTGGACAAAATGAAAAGACACAGCACAAGAGGTCAAAGCCTTGTTCATATCTTGTTCTGAGTGCAGCCATACGCAGGAGGTCTGGTACTCGCCTAATAACTTGCACCCCGGGGCTGTCAATGTATCTTACCTGTTACCCATAAATAGCTGATACAGCCCTCACACCGCCAGTCCCTGGTGCAGAACAATCAGGCTGTGACTGTACCCAGTGAAGCAAAACAGTGCCCAAGGAGGAGAGGTGTGCGGGAGTGCGGGTGCCCGTCTTCCAGAGGCCTTAGGAAGCAGAATCCAAGCTATTTCTTCATTGGAGTCGGGTATCTTGAGGGATTAAAGATAAAAGGTTTATACCTCCAGGTTCTCCAGCTTAAACCAACTGAAAGCGTGAGAGACTTTTTTTTTTAAAAATCGGAAGACAGACTGTGTTGTCCTAATGCTTGGAGTTATTATTCATCTGAGAAAGCGTGCTTATTACTCTGCCCCATGCAAACCTTTGTGTGAGTGCATGCATAATCGGATAGCTGTCTGAGAAGTGAAGAGTGCGTAAAGCTGCTTTTGAGTTGAGGATTACTCAAAAACATCCATAATCCCAACTTACTCGACCTATGTCTGCATTGACAGCAACAGGAAGTTCTTATCTGCGGTGTCTTTAAATAAATGAGGTGTGTAAGCCATCTGTTCATTCGCTTTCTTCTGAATGTACTTAATTTTATTTTCATTGACTAATAGCTATAACTTCCTAAGCACTATGTGATGTTTTGGTGAATGTTTACCATATGGAAAGACTGGTTCAGCTGAATAATAACTCCACCAGCTCGCACTCGTTAGAATGGCTGTTGTGGAGGAAGAATTGGTGATGGTGAGGATGAGAAGGAGATCTGTGTAGGAATGAAAGTATTGCCTCCCAGAAGACAATGTAGAGGTCTCTCAAAAGACAAAATACAGAGCTGCCATGTGAAATGTCAGCTGGCCTCTAGGTGCACATGAAAGAATGGGAGGGAGTCAGTAGTCCACATTTTCTGCATAGGAAGAAAACTATATGTGGGCCATCATGCATCCTTACCCCAAATTCAAGTTTAAATAACCTTTCTGTGGGCTAATTGACATATTCTTGATCTTTAGGTAAGTCAACAAAGCTTTTAAATGTTTTTCACCATGAGTATATGATAATTAACAAAAGTCTAAACGAAGAATTTCTGTAATTCTGGTCAACTCTTGAAAGTAGGATCCTTTCGTCATCATTTTTGGTTGTTTGGATCCCTTACTTTCTTTAAGTATTTCCTGTCCCCAAGAGAGGATTTTATTCCCAATTAGGAGAATTCTATTCTCTACCTTCTCAGTGTTTCTTGCCACCCAGCACATAGTGAATAATAGGTTTATAGATTAGTATTTCACAAACTGTAATTTTGATGTTAGTGTTTGATTTTTCATAACACTAATGAATAAAAAGAATTGGCCTATATGTAGGGAAAAGGTCATAAATGCATGTAAAGTCAATAGAACAAAGCTCAGTTAGTCTACTATAATGATAGGAGGCAATTTGAATGAGTAGAAAATAGGAAGACAGACCCAAATGTTTTGTGTTAGTTCTTTTAGTTACACTCTGCATCTTCAGTTGGTAATGAAATAGTGCCTTCCTATTGTAACATGGCTGTTTCCCCCATACCATGATCACCCCATTACCATCATGGAGTAAAGGTGACCTTGGCCTGGTAGCTGATGCAGCCAAATCAGAGCAATACAGAAGTAGCTATCATCATAGTGATGGTGACAGGGTTGGTAACACTCAGAGTAGAAGGAGAGTGGAGGGTCATAGGACTCTCACTCTTCACTCTCTCAGCTGCAAGAGATCTTGGGAGATGGCAGACTATGTAGGAAGTAGAAAATTAACCAAGAAGGAGAACTCCATACTGCAGCTTTCATGAGGTCGGCATTCATGATAGGGTAAGATTTTGTAGTGATGCAGCTACTTGGGGGCCATCCACACTGTCAGCAAGTAACCCCTTATATGCTCTGTAAGTAAGCATTATCCACATGACTATGAGTACCCCCATTCATGCTTATTAAGTGTATCAGCTTGCTTTGTATTGCTAAAACACCATAATCAAAAGCAAAGCAACTTGTGGAAGAAATGCTGTATTTCACCTTAGGGTTTACATCATGAAGGGAAGTCAGGACAAGAACTGTTGTGGCAGGAACTGAAGCAGCTCCTAGAAGAACACTTACTGGCTTACTAGTCTGTGACTTGCTAAGCCTTTTTTCTTATGCCATCCAGGACTAGCTGCACAGTGGTGGCACCACAACTATTGTGATGGGCCCTCCCACATCAATCATTAATAAAAACAAAACAAAACAAAAAACAAAGCAAAGAAATCAAAACCAAGACCCAAACCAAAACCACAACAAAATGTTTATAGACATGACCACAAGCAAACTCGTGTGAGCATTTTCTCAAATGTGATTCCTCTAGCTTATATCAGGTTGACAAAAATCCAACTAAGACAGAAAGCTACATTGGAGTTGAGTGGAATCCTTACTTTGGCTTATTCTCATCACTCTATCTGGAGTAAGTGGACATTTTTGTTCATACCATCTCAGGAAAAGTTAACAGACCACAATGGGAATGGCATTTTTGAGGGAGATAAAATATTTTGTAATATAGGATAGCAACAGCACCCATAGGCTTGAAAATAATCTCTTGGAAATTTTCAGCATTAATGGGCATCACTATCTTGACCCTAGTTCTGTTTCTGGACATGGTCTATACAGCAGCATTTGTATATGATAAAGAAGACAAATTATTTTTCAAACGAGTAATAAAATTTTTATTTTTAATCATCTTCAGGGGAAAATAAGGGGAAATATAGTAATCAGAAATGGAAAATTTTAGAAGTGGAAAGTAATTCATAGATCAGGGGTCAAGAAACTCTTTCTTGTTGTGTGTATGATGTATGCACACATGCATGTGTGTGCATGGTGTGTGTGTGTGGATGTAGGCATGTGTGTACCAAGACATGGAATGTGGAAGGGAGATGACAAGATGGGCATTATTCCTAATTTTCCACATCTTTTGAGAAAGGCTTTTTCTTTTTGTTGTTTGCAGGAGAGGAGAAGTTTGGCTTCCAATGGTACTCACATACCATTCTTTGTCTGCTTGGCTAGCCTGTGAGCTTCTGGAGTTCTGCTTTCTCCACTGCTCATCTATCATAAGAACACCGAGCTTACCCATGTGCACTGCCACATCCTGTTTTATATTGGTCCTGGTGATCAAACTAAGGTATTCCAACTTGAGAAGTGTGTTGGCTAGTTTTATGTCCACGTGACACAAGCTAGAGCCATTTGGGAAGAGGGGATCTCAACTGAGAAAATGCCCCCACTAGATTGGCCTGTGGGAAAGCCTGTGGTGGTTTTTTTCCTTTCTTTTTTTCTTTTTCTTTTTTTTTCTGATTGATAATTGATATGTATGGGTACAACTTACTATGGATGGTACCTCCCCTGGGCTGGTAGTCCCAGGTGCTAAAATAAAGCAGACTGAGCAAGTCATGGGAAGCAACTAGTAAGAAGGAAGTACTCTTCTATATCTGTACATCAGTTCTTGCTTCTAGGTTCCTGCTTTGAGTTCCTGCTCTGACTTTCCTGGACGATGGACTAAAAGCCGTAAGATGACATAAAACCATTGCATTCCAGTTGTTTTTTGTAATGGTATTTTACAGAAATGTAAACCCCAACTAAGACAAACAGCAAGCACGCTAGCTACTGAGCTATCTCCTCAGCCCCTCCCCACCACTCAAATTCTTTGCAATGAGTAGTTAGTAAGCATTAGTGACTGAGTTCTAGCTGGGGCTGTAGCTCAGTGGTAGAGCATGTGCCTCATCATGCATGACACCATAGGTTCAAAGTGGTAGAGCACGTGCCTCATCATGCATGACACCATAGGTTCAAAGCTCAGAACTGCCAGATGATAAAAGAATGGCTCAGCTCTGGGGAAACGACAGGACTCTAATGAAATTTTATCTGTGGACACTGAAAGTGGAATGCCGTACACTTTTCACATACAATAAAATATTATGCTTTTGACTTTGACATTAAAATGCTTATTTAAAAGGAAAATCTTGGTTATAAGCTGAGCAAAATAGGAGGTGAGCTGATTTTAACCTATGGGCTGTAATCTCCCCAAAGACTTCAGCTCCCTCATACTTACACACACACACACACACACACACACACACACACACACACACACACACACACACACGGAATTATACCATATTACAGACAAAAACATAGTAAAGAAGAATAACATATCAAAAAATATTAATTAAGACAATATGAATGATTAAATAGGGATGTCTGAATCAGAGATGCTGCATTATAGCCACCACTTCTAAGGCTGGGCTTTCCTCTTCGTGTGAAGATAATAAACTACTTTAATCCAGAAGCTGTACTTTTATTGAACAATTTTAATATCTCAAAAACATGAATAGAGATAATTTTCCCCAACATACCCAGTGTCCATAAGAAGTGAAAGTAATGGCCTAACTTTCTGCTTCCTGTGACACTCAGGTGAGGTTGACTTTGATGAGAATGATGCTTACTTAGTTCTCTGACCATGGTTTCCATCTTCCACTTGGGAAAACAAGGCGGGGGGAATGCTCAGTTCTGGCTGAAGAGAAGATGCATGGCTTTTCAGTGGTACTCTCAATTCATTCCCTGTCTACCTTTTGGACCTTGCTTTACAGAAATAGCAGATGAGCCCCTCATGAACATGCTTCTTTAGAATTCACTTTCATTCAAACACTGATGAGTGACATGTGGCTTAGTGTTTTATATACTGTACAAGATGGCTGTTGACTTGAACTCTGTCCCCAGACTCACACACAATGTGGATATCAAGTGACTTACCAAAGATTATAAATTCAGTGAGTGTAGTGTCTGAAAGCGAAACCACAGACTCTGGACTGGAGAAGAGAAGACTCTGGAGGACAGAAATTTTCTTGTGTGACTCTTGACACCTGATGAGGGTGAGGCCCCTGGGTAGTTACTGTTACTCTTCCTCCAGCTGCACTGGGGCCTAGAAGGTTCTCCAGAAACCCAGAAGAAACTTTAGAGCTTACATTCCTGTTTTCCTTTTTAATGCATTTTGGAGAAAACACCTGAAGCTCAAATTTGCAAACAAATGTGCTAGGTATTTAGCTAAGTCCTAGTTCTTGTTGAATCACTGAAAAGGAATGGAATCACTTTACAAATATTAGTCTCTCAGATGCATTTAAATATTGTCATTTCCAACTTCAGTGAGAGCAAACACCCAGACTTCTATAACTTTGTCGTCTGAATGTTACTTACATGGTTATGACCAGGAATTGACCTGACTCAAATGAGGTAGGTGAGTGGGCTCACTGAATAAAATACAGCTGTGTACTAATATCTCAACAAACTAAGTTGAGCAAGCTGAACAAACAAATATATTCCAGTATTAAAGGCAGCATTGAACATGGGTCTGTTTTCAATAATAGAGGGAAACAAAAGATAGCTTTGCTTCTGAATTTGTTGATCTCAAACAAAAAACAATAGACCTTCTTCTACTGAGCATTTTACTCCAACTGCCGTGCATTGATGAACATGGCCTTTCTTGCCTTGCCACTGATCATGTCTGCACTAGTTCATGGACAGATCTACACAGTGCTCTTCCTCTCCCATTCTCATCTAAAGCTACAGTGGCTTTGTTGATGATGTAAATCTGGTGATGGGCCTTCCAAGC
>CABHPR010151284.1:33177-58196 GCA_902168415.1 Peromyscus melanophrys | reverse complement strand
CTCTCTCTCTCTCTCTCTCTCTCTCTCTCTCTCTCTCTCTCGTAGTCATGGTCCCTGGTGAAACCCCTTGGTGTGCAGCCTTGTTCTGACTTGAGGAAAATGGAATAATAATACAGTTAAGTTAAAATTTCTCTCATGACTTCCATGTGATAATTTTTTTTCGGTCTTGTGAACTACACAGGTAACTAAAGCTAAGTTTAGCACATTTTCACAAAGGTATTCTTGTTCTTAAGTAACTTCTAGTTGAAATACCTGTGAAAGGCAGCAAAGCCTAGATTGTCCTTGTAGTTTAAAGGAGCATGAAGAAAAGTTACAACATACAACAGAACTCACATGGGATGTTTATTACAGTTAGAGCGGGGAAGGGATGCAGAAAACAGCCTCTGGGGATGTAGCACATGCACTCAGGAAGTGGCTGTAATTGATGACGTATCCTGCTAGGACCCTGAGCAGGCCAGTGTAAATGCCTGAATGCTAACATTCCTCCATTTTGTTTATTATAAAAAGGTGAGGAAATAGGAAGGGATGGCAGATGAGGCAGAAATGAAGACGCTGTGTTCTTGAGACTACTTCCTGCTGAACTAGGGGCATTGGCATTTTTGGAGGACATGAGAAAACTGGGATGCTGGCCAAGTCCTGGGATAGCTGGCTGTTTCACTTCTGTGTCCAGGCTCTGTGGGACTGTCTGGTGCTGTTTGGACCTGGCAAGATGCTGACAGAGCAGAAGATAAAATTAAGTTTAGAGGGATTTTTTTAAGGTCCTGGTAATTGAGGGAGGGGAGTCCAAGACCAGAGAAAGGTGGGGAAGCTTAGGCTGTTGATTGACAGTATTTGATCTGGAGTGCATCTGACCTATTTGAGGTGGATCCAAGTTTACTCCCTGGAGCTCACAAGAATTTTTTAAGGTTGTAAAGAGATAAGTTTTAGACACATTAACATTCCCACTGTTTAAATCTGTGCTAAAATTTACCTTGTAGAAATGGCAGTATGCTCATGCCTTTGAGTCATTAGAAAGCAACCAAAGGGAATTTAAAATTCTGAGCTTGTGGTTTATGTGATAATAGTAGTAGTGTAGTAGTCAGTACTCTGCCAGAGTTAGATTAACGGTTTATCAGAAGTCCATCAATTAATGTTTCATTCCTTTATACATCTTAAATCACTTTCTCCTTATCACCACTTAAGCTTTCCTATATTCACGTAAACAAACCTTAAAGCACCTGGTCCTTTCCCATCACCACAGAATCATCTTAACACCCTCTTAGCCAATTTATCAGGAAACAGGTGGTTGATTACTGAGGGCAGTCATTGTAGAGAGTACCTTTTAAATAAAGGAATAGTAAAAAGTTACATTGAAATCTGTTCTGTGAATCTGTTTTTGAGTCTGGGGTTGTGGATATCTCTGGGGTGCTGTTGGTTCTCACCACCCAGGCACGTTTGGTAGTTTTGGTGCCTCCAACTCTGTGGCTAATAGTTGGAAGTCCTGTAGCAATAGCTAATTGGTTGTTTGATTCGAGATTTTTGAATGTGTCATTGATAATATACAGAGAAGAAATTGATGAAGCATGGTATGATTAGTAGAGACAGGAGAACAAGAAAAAGGATCAGGAAGGAAAGCATATGGGGTCTTAATCCAGTACAGTTGAGCATGGCTGTGGGGTGAAACCTCGTTCTTCTGGAACTGGGGACAAGGCAATTGAGCTTGGTATCCTCTGAAATTTAAGAGAGCAGAGTTCTGTTGGGTTTGATGTATACAAAGGGAAATTGTCTTGATGTGGGGGAGTAAAGGGCTTGAGGTGGATTAAGTGAACCCAGTGAGGGAACTCCAAACTTAGAGGCTGTGAGGGTTAAAAGAATTACCTTGAAGGGGCCCTGCCATTCAGGGGGAAGGGGTGAGGGATGTTGGTCTGGAGGAGAGAGATCCCTGATGTTGATTGGGGATAGACAGGGGTGGATAGAGGGTAGGGGTAGAGAGTGGTCAGTAAAGTTACATAAAGAGTGGAGTGATCAGGGAGAGGTGGGGGTTTGGGTGAGGAATGAGGGGTTAGCACCTGCCACCCATACATGACCTCAAATAGTGGGATGGAAAGGGGTCACATGGGGAGAGCCTCAAGCCTTAGAAGAGCCAGAGGCAGGAGTTTTACTCAATTGAAGTGAAGTTCCTATGACATTTTAACAAGGGTATTTTTTAAGGAGTAGTTAATTTGTTCTATCTTTCCTGAGGACTGGGGATGGTATGGGATATGGATGTGCCAAGGGATATTGAGGGCTTTAGGTAGGGTTTGGGAAATCTGAGATTTCAGGAATCTTTGTGAATTCAAGATCATTGTCTTACTGGAGGGAGGTGGGGATTCCAAATTGGGAAATGATCTCTAGGAGAAGGAGATCAGAGACTGTCTGAGCCCTTTTGTTAGTGGTTGGGAACGCCTTTACTCAGTTTGTAGTGTGTCCACTAAAACCAGGAGGTGCCTAAATCATCTGATTGTGCTCATGTCAGTAAAATTAAGTTGCCAGTCATTCCCTGGGAAGGAGCCTTTGGCCTGGTGGGTAGGAAAAGGAGGGCTGTGGTATCTGGAGTTGGGGTCTGACATTTGACAGATTTTACAAGAAGCAGTAATAGTACTTAAGAAATGCAAGTCCTCAGGGGTGGGCTACAGGTAGGCCTTGACAAAGTGAAACAGAGCTTGGCTATTAGGATGAAATAGCTGGTATAGGCAGGACAGAATTTATAGAGTGTCAGGAGTGACAGTGGAGATATGGGTTGTAGTGCAGGGATTCCCTGTGGTGGGTGAGGTGAGTCTGGGCCTTGGAAGGCTGCAGCTCTAGCTGCCTCATCAGCTCAGTTATTTCCCTTAGAGATGATGGAGTTGTTGGGCTGGTGAGACTGGCAGTGAATAATCCCTATAGCTGTGGGGAGATGGAGGGCTTTTAGCATGGCCATAATTTGACCTGAGTTGGTTATGGACCCTCTTTTTGTTGTAGTTTTTGTTTGTTTGTTTGTTTGTTTGTTTGTTTTGTTCTCTCCAAAAGGCAGTTGGGACAGGGGGATATGGAAAGCATATGTGAAGTCTGTGTAAACATGTAGGGATTGTCCTTGTGCCAATTGGAAGGCATGAGTGAGAGCTATTAGTTCAGGTTGTGGATTAGTGGTGTGGGCAGGCAGGGCCTGTGCCTCAATCACCTCTGTGTCTGACACTATGGCACAGCCTGCTTTTCTGGCTCCCTCATGTAAAAAAGAGCTGCCATCTGCGTACCAGGTATAGATGGCCTGAGGCAGTGTACCCTCCTGTATGTGTGAAGGATGGGGCAATAGTTCCTCGAGGGTTCAATGTAGGAGTGAGATGGGGAATATTCAGTGTTTGGGTGGGAAAGAAGACTTGAGATATTAAGGGATGGGCAAAATTGGAAAGTAAGTGTGGCATCTTCTACTAGCGCCACCTGGAGAGAAAGAACCTGGGAAGGAGGTAGAGTTTGTCACCTTTATAAGTTAAGAGATGGGACAGGTTGTAAGAGAAGAAGATAGTGGTGGAATAGAAGAAGAAGTTTAGGGGTTTTTTTATTCATGAATGAGCTCAAGAGCTGTGAAAGTGCATATATAGGGCACCTATCCCTGGATGATAAGGTGTAACATGAATTACTAAATGGTCTTATTAATAAAAACCCAGAGCCAGATATTGGGGTGAAAGCTGAGAGATCAGAGGAATAGAAGAAGCCAGCCACAAATTCTTACCACTAGGAAATCCTCAGCCCAGGACAGAGCTTCGTGTATACTCATGGCTATATGCACCTTTCTGTGCCCTGCCATCTTACTTCCTCTCTCCACCTAACTACATCACTTCTTCTTTCTGCCCATCTCTATCACTTCTTGTCTGTCTGTACAGACCTCCAGATCTCTATGGCTAACTAGTGCTGGGACTAAAGGCATGTGCCACCATGCCTAGCTCTGTTCCCAGTGTGGCCTTGAACTCAGAGAGATCTGGATGAATCTCTGCCTAGCTTTTTCCTCTAGTCCCCAGGCAAGCTTTATTTGTTAGAGCACAAATAAAATACTACCACAGTAAGGTTTAATTTTTTTGAGAGGTATGCTATAAGTGCAAAGGAAGGTCCCAGTTGGTGGCCTAGGACCCCAAGGGCCTATCCCTCCTTTTATGTTACATAGAGGGAGAAGGGATAGGTTAGGTCTGGGAGATGAAGTACTGGGGCCTGTTGGAACTTCTGAAAGGGCTTCATAATGGGAGTAAGAAGGGGTTCATGTGAGGGGCCAAGGGCTGCCTCATATAAGGGACAGGCAAGGAGAGAAAAAGAGGGGATCCAAGAACGTAAGAAGCCAGCTATTCCTAGGAACGATAGAATTCCCTCTTTAGCAGCAAGGACTGTATGAGATGGGATTAGGTGTTTTCTATCCAAGGTAATGGCTTTGTGGGTTGAGGTAATGTTTAGTCCCAAGTAGATGATCTGAGGAGTGGACAGTTGGACCTTGGAAGTTGAGACTCTATAGACCTAGCTGGACAAGAAATCTAGAAAAGCAGAGGTGTTAGTTTGTCTAATTTGTAGGGATGGGTTGCAGAGGAGGAAGCCATCTACATACTGTAAGAGTTTAGATTTGGAGAGAGACTAAGAGAGTAGATCAGAAGCAGGGCCTGGCCAAATAGGTGTGGGCTGTCCCGGAACCACTGGGGTAGGACAGTCCAGGTGAGCTGGGTATAGAGGTGAGTATCAGGGTCAGCCCAGGTGAAAGCAAAAATATTTTGTGATTGGATACTGAGAGATAGAGAAGAAAGCATCTCTGAGATCCAGGACTGAGAAATGGGAGGTCCCTGAGGGGACAGTGGAGAGGAATGTGTAAGGCACAAGGTAGAGTGGGACCGCTGCGAATTAATGAGCCAGGAGTTGTAAACCAGTTGGTAGGTCCCATTGGGCTTTTTAACTGCAAGTATATGGGTGTTAAAAGGAGAAGTTGTGGGATGAAGTAGTTTTTTTTCTTAGGAGGTCAGTCATAGAGGATAGGTTTAAGTCCCCTGAGGCTCTGGAGTGAAAGTGGTTACACTGGGCTTGGGTAATGTACTGGGTAGGGTCCTGTAATTGGACAATGATTGGGGAATAGTGTTTAGCAACAGAGGGATTTTTGGGTATTCCAGACTTGGGAGTCTACCTGGGAGGCTGACAGAGGAAGTGAGGTGTTAGAACCAGTAGGATGGGTGTCTAGGAGGAAGAATCAGTAGGATGGGTGTCTAGGAGGAAGAACCAGTAGGGCAGGTGTCTAGGAGGAAGAACCAGTAGGGCAGGTGTCTAGGAGGAGGAGTAAAGAGGCTACTGGCAAGTCTGGGTTCAGGTGAATGGGGGGGGTGTGCAAAATAAATAGAGACTCCCACTTTGTCTAAAAGATCCCTTCCCAGTAAGGGGATAGGACAAGTTGGCACTATCAGGAAGGAATGAAGGAGAGGACTATCCCTGAAAATGTAATTGAGTGATGGAGTCTGGTGAGGTAGGTAAGGCTGTCCCCCTACCCTAACAATGGGGAAATGAGAAGGAGAGGTAGGTCCTCAAAACTCCATCAGGACCAAGTAAGTGGCCCCAGTGTCCAAGAGAAAGGAGATGAACCACCCAGATACTGTAATGGCTACCTGGGGCTCCCTGTCAGAGATTATAGTGATCTAGCCAAGGGAGCCTGTGCTCCTTCAGTCATTTATGGACAGGCCTAAAAGGTTGACTGGAGGGTGGTCTGTTTCTGATGTCCCCATGCTACAAGAGACATGTGGACACTCAATAGCCCAATGTCCCTCTTGGTGGCACCTTGGACATGGCCTGAGTGGTCTGCAGGGATTAGGGCAAGCCTGGGCCCTGTGACCCTCCTGACCACATCTGAAGCAGGGACCCAGGGGTCCTTGAGCCCTGGGAGGCAAAGGAGCCTGGGCAGTTGCTGAAGCCAGTTGAATGGCCTTGGCCAGCATTTGGTATTTCTATTTATGGACTTTTTCATCTCTCTAATGGTACACCTTAAAGGCCAGCTCTAAGACTTCTGCTTGTGGGACTAGGAGTCCTCTTTCCAGATGCTTAAGCTTGACCCTAATGTCAGGGAAGCTCTGGGAAAAGAAATAGGTTATAAGGAGTTGTCTTACTTCTAGGTTTTCAGGGTCAAGATTGGTATACTGTAAGAGGGACTTTGTGAGGCTTTCTAGGAACTAAGATGGGTTTTCCTGTCCTGGATGACTTTATAGAATTTTTCATAGTTAACTGGTTTAAGGGCAGCCTTATGGAGACCAACCAGAAAAAGCAGGATGTAAACTGATCCCTAGATAGAATGGCCCCTGGGATATTATAGTTCCACCAGGGATCCCAGTCAGGGAAGCGCCTCAGCCCTGGCCTGGTGTCCTGTGTTAGTTTGGTGGATTTCATCTGCATATGCTCTAGCCTGCCCTCAGGAAGTAGGTTGTTAGCTAGAATCATATATATATATATATATATATATATATATGAATATAAGGTGAGACTATATGATTGGGTGATATATTAGAATTATTTCATGAAAGAAGTAGTTAAATGTGTAAGACCCCAGTTTTTTCTATTTGGTAGAGTTCACTTAATGAAAAGGGGACATGCACCTTAACAGGCTTCATAGCTAGCAGAAGCTGAGTAGAGGAACAGGAAGAAAGAACAGAGGGAGGGCTTGGAGAGAAGATAGGAGAAAGTTTAGACATGGGGTACCCCATTTGCTGGCAGAAGTTGCAAAGGTCCCATATAATATTGGAATATAGGGTCCTGTGCCAGTAAGTGGCCATTTTGGTTGATTATATAAGGGGTACTGGGGCCAGATATGACTGCAAAGGCAGATAAGCTTAGAAGCCCTTAAGTCAAGAGCTAACTGTAGAAGTCTGAGGTTTTCTAAGAGGCATACCAGGGGCAAGCTTGGTCAATGACACAGCTCCCAAGAGTGTGAAAGAGAAATAAAATCCAAAGGCCTGAAATTCCTAGCATCTCAGGAATTCAGGAAGAATTGGATTGTGAAGGCACAAGCTGTTCAGTGCATCATCATGCAAGTCCTGTTCAGTACATTGTCGTGCAAGAATAGGGGCCTAGGGCTCTGAGCCTGGGAGACACGTAGTCACCTGGTACCAGGGCTTGTGGATGAGGCCAAAAGGCAAGAAACCATGCTTGAGAGATGAAGCCTCACTTATGGGAAATTGCCACAGGTGAGTGTTGGCAAAGAGAGTCAACTGTAGCCTTAAAGACTGTGGTTGGGTGTTCCTGCACCTCCAAGAACATCAGCAGGGTACCAGATGCTCAACGGTCACTCCTACTGGTCCAGCGAAGTGTTTACACCAGCTGAGAGGAGGGGAACTTACCAATTGTTGAGGGTGTTGGATAGAGATTCCAGCAATCTGTTAGGTGGAAAGTGAGGCTGTTGCAGGTAGACTGGGTCCAGGGTCTCAGCATGTCTCAGACTGCCTGTGGGTAGGAGGGACCACCAGGAGAGCCTGCCAGAGTCTTGGAACCAATGTTGTAGTTTAAAAGCAGTGAGAGAAAAAAAAAAGTCACACCATACAACAGAACTCACATAGGAGGTTTACTGGGATAATGGAAGGAAAGGAACGCAGAGATCAGCCTCTGGGGATTGTAGTTCATGCACACAGGGAGTGGCTGTAGCTGATGACAAAGACAAGTAGATGTCTGAGTACAACAGCCGTATTTTGACATCTTACTAACATCCTGTCCTCTCATGAAGTAGCAATGTTATTATGTACCTCATAAGATTAAAATTGTGTTAATGCATACAAACATAATTATAACAATGCCTGGAATTTACTATTAATAGATGTTAGTTTGTGATTTAATAGATATTAATACTTTGTTTCACATAGGGGGCCTATTAGGTTAGTGTTACATCAACATTAAAGTTGATAATATTTCTGTTGGACTTTGTCCTAGAATATTCTCCATGCATTTTGGAACTCTTTTTTGAGACTAACTTTATAGTAATGATACTAGTAGCTATTATCATTTTCATGAATATTTTAGTTGAACTTCCAGAGAAAGAAAATTAAAAATACATCGTCTGCTATTAAGTTTATGTAGACCCTCTAAGTCATGTTTTAAGTAAAACCATTATGTAGAGGATATTTGCCTTCATCATGTTTCTAGACTATCTTATTAAATTCTGCTCCCAGGATGGTCTTTACTCTCTATCTCCTGTCCTGAAACAGTAACTCACTTAGACAAAGTCCTCTTCATACTATTTCCCGGTGAGAGGCAGCTGGCATGCCACTGAAAAACACACAGATGTGTTTTGAGTCTGAAATGTCTAAGACAAGACACAGGTAAATGAGCACACTCAGATGCTTTCAGAAATCAGCTAGTTCAAAGCACAGTTTTGGCTCAAGCCCTTCACTCTGGGTCTCAATCTCCTAACTTCATTTCTTTTAGGATATAGTGGTCATTTATGAATATGCTGTCTCTTATTCGGACTTTAACAAAGATCACAATGTGTGATCATTTCAATCAATATACCCATATTATTACATATGACATTAGAAAGAATCAGTATTTATAAAGAGCCCAAAATAACAGTTTCTTATTAAGTCACAAAATCTGTTATTTTTTTGCAACAGTGATAGCAAATTAGTATGCATCTGCATAGAAATAAAACCATGTTTTGTATTTGGATCTTGTATGGCTTGAACCTTACTGTGGCTATGAGTTTTACAAGATGGCGATCTGTATCATGAAGACATGTTTATCTTACTATGCTCTAAACTTACTGCCTTCCAAGTTTCCCTCGGTGTCTCTCTACCAAAGATTACACTTAAGCGTTTGGGAAGTCAACTCATTTGCCCTGTCGTTCACAGCTCACTTAATAACCATCATAACAGTTTTGCTCTTGCTAGCCACTGGAGTGAAGCTGTAGACTTTAGTAAGTTTAAATTTAAAAAAATTTAAAGATACAATCAAAATGTTTCATTAACTCATAAGCCTGTTGATAATTGTTTCAAATACTATGGACCAGTTTTTACAATGTTCTGTATACTTCTTTCAAGAACATGAACACATGAGATGATTCAAATACTATTCATTAACATATTAAATTATTATATTCACAATTCATAATTTAAATGTAAATATATGTATATAAACTCTGAAAATGTTTATCCATGTTCTTTGCATAAGAATTTTTCATTTTAGATTCATTTAAAATTCATAAATAGGGCATAAAGCTATACCTAAAGCTTGAATTACTGCTATTTCTTAGGGAATATAGTATTTAATATAAATTTAAATATATATAACTAACAAAATTATAAAAATAACTTTTATGAAAATGTTATATAATGCCAATTGGCAATGGGTTTGCTTATGATAACTTATGATGTAACCTAACTTTGCCCCTGAACTCCATATGTAGCTGAGAATGACTTTGAACTTCTGATCCTCTTAACCCCATCTTCTGAGTACTGGGGATAATAGGTGTGTGTTAACACACTAAGTTTCTGTGTTGTTAGTGATTGAACCCTCGGTCTCCAGCACACTTGCATGTACTCCACCAACTATGATACATTCCCAGCCTTTCATTTTCTTAGTTTATGAACAGTTTTATCGAGATATAATTCATGTTATACCAGTCGTCCATTTAAGTATGCAATTCACAGATTTTAGTGCATTCAAGGGTTTTGCAATCACCACAAGTCAGTTTAAAAACATTTCCATCACTCAGAAAACACAGCATATGTCCATTGATACTCTCTCCCAATTTTCTACAAGTTTCTAGAGTGAAGACAAGAAGTAAGGAAGATGAGAGCAGAAGCTGAGATGATTCACAGAAGGAGCCAGCATACAGCAGCATGGGAGCCTACAGGAAGAGAGAGTAAACAAGGAATCTTTTGGAGGAAATTCAAGTTTGCTTTACTTATAACTCAGACCATAGAGACTCATCTCACATTATTCATCTACAGAGCTAAAAAGATAATTATGTATTTTAGTGGAAGTAGCAGTAAGTAGTAGTTTGTGGAACTGAGCATCAAGCCAAAGCTCACACATTCTAGGCAAGAATGGCAACACTCAATGACATCACAACCCCACAAAACAGTTTCATAGTAAGCCACAGAATTTGTGTTATTTTTTTACAACCGTGATAGGAAATAAATATGCATGTGCAAAGAAGTAAAGCTGTGTTTTGTGTATTGATCTTTGATTTTACAGACTTATTGAACTCCTAACAGTGGGAGGGAAAGGGCTCCACAGATAGGCAAAAGAGTCAGAGACTGCCCTCGCTCCCGCTATTGAGAATCCCACAAGAACACCAAGCTACTCAGGCATAACATTTCTGCAGAGGACCTAGGTCAGATCCTGTACAGAGTCACTGATACATGTGAGGCCCCACGAGTCTAGGCCAGTTGATTCTGTGGGTAGTGTTCTCCTGTTGTCCCTGACCCCTCTGGATCCTCCAATCCTTCCTCCCTCTCCTCTGCAAGATTCCCAGAGCTCCTCCTAAATTTTGGCGATGGGACTCTGAGTCTTCTCCCATCTGTTCCTTGATGAGGTCTCTCTGGTCTTTTTGATGATGATTCTGCTGGGCTTCAGTCCCAGAACACTCTGCAGGCAGGACAAACTATATAGATCTGGATTTTTTATAGACAGCCTCTATAAGGCTGAAGATACTCCCTTCTCTTTCTAATTTTCTGGGTATTCTTCTTTTTTCAGTTTATCATTTACTTTTTATTAACTAAAATATAATGAAATAGTACAATATTCCATTATGTTAGACAAAGATAAATATTATGAGAGGTTTGTTATATCACGATTATTAACTTGATTTTTTATATATAATTTTTTATTAAAAAAAGATTTTCTTGTCTTTTACATACCAACCCCTGTCCCCCCCTCCCTCTTCTTCTCCTGCTCCACCCACCTACCCCCATCCCACCCCCATTGACTCCTCATAGATAGTAAGGCCTCCCTTGCGTAGTCAACACAGGCTGTTATAGCATGTTGGGGCCAGATCTAACCCTTCCCTCCTGTATCAAGGCTGAGTAAGGCATTGCACCATAGGGGATGCAGTCTAAAAAGCTGGTTTGTCTACCCAGGATAAGTCCTGGTTCCATTGTCAGGGGACCCACAAACAAATCAAACCACGCAACTTTCACCCATGTTCAGAGGGCCTAGTTTAGTCTCATGAAGACTCCCCAGCTGTAAGACAGGTGGATTTTAAGAAATTATTTTTTGTGTGTGTTTATTGAGGGATCACCTGGCTTTTTAGGTCTTGAGTAGCTGACTGTTATTGTTGTTGTTTTGTTCTAATGTGTGTAGTAAGGCATGCAGGCATAGGAACAGCTGATGTAAACCATGAGTCTGCTTAGAGTTCTCTAGAAGGAATGTGCCAGGCAACCACACAAAGGCACTTTCTTGACTTCATCAGGATGAAGAATCAGCAGGTAAAGTAAGCCAGAAAGTTTTTTCTCCCATACTACATTTTTATTGAAAAAAATTTTTTTTCATACAATATATTCTGATCATGGTTTCTCCTCCCATCCTCACAGATCCATCCCACCTCCTACCCACCCAACCCCACAACTTTTCTTTCTCTATCTCTTTATAAAGCAAACAAACATCATTTTAATTTCTTCTTAAAATAACAGGCAAGAGCTAATAAAATGGCTCAGTAGATAAAGAAACCATGGGAACTTGAACATGATCCCAGGAACACAAGAAAGTAGATCATGGTGAGAACTGATTACATAAAGCTGTTCTCTGACCTATGCATGTGTTCCATGAAATAGACACACACACACACACACACACACACACACACACACACCTATTTTTTTTTTTTAATAGCAGGCAAGAAAGTTTAAGTATGGTTAGAACTGTAGGACTTCTAAGCCTGGAGGCTTAGAAGCTCTCCTTGGCAATCATGTTTTGTCTTCATGCTGGGGAAATTAGGAAAGGGGTGTGTGTGAGCCCAGGGAAAGAGGTGGTTTTGTGGATTATGAATCGGTTCTGTGAACATGTAAAGATTTACTAGGCAATCTGTTCACTATCTCCTGGAACTAGCTAGCCTCAGTAACAATATTTCAGGGTCTACAAGACCCTAGATATAAAAGTGTTAACAATAGCAATGAACATGTGTAAAAGACAGACAAAGGCATACCCAAAGTATCACACAGTCATTTGATGTAGAAATCAGTTTTCAGATGTTAAGTTGATTTTATGCTTCTAAGATTAATTTCACTTGCTTATGTGCATAATTCTTTCCAATGTGCCTAAAGTTTATTTTCTAATATTCTTCTGAAGCTATGTCCATTAATACTATTAAAATATGTTGGTACATACTTCCCCCCACCACACTCCTTAGATTTTAGATTTTATCAAGGTAGAAGACATCACTGGATAAGGTAGGAAAAGGTTTGCATTCATCATTTTTTGGGAAGAGACTGTGAAGAATTAATATAAATTCTGCTTTAGACATCAGAAGGACTTCAACTATGAAGCTACCTGGACTAGGGTGTCATTCTGAAATATCCTTAATTTACCAGTTCAACTCCATTTTCTTTTGGTATAAGTTTATAGAGATTTCCTACTTATTCTTAACCTAGTTTGAGCAATTTCTGTTTGTATTTCAGCATTTTCCACCTTAATCACTTCAAGTTTTAAATATATAATTCAATGGAAGATTTCAATTTTATTAAAAGATTAATATATAATTATCTGCTAAGTTACAACTCTTGTTTTTAAAATTATAATACTTTTCTGTTTTTTCACTTTTCTTGCTTAAATGGAACATTTTCAAAACATTTTCCTCCTTTCATGATTCCTAGTTAGTAGATTTTTATATGAATCCCACTCCTCTTCAGTTTTTTTATTCCTAAATTGCTGCTTTTGCATTTATTTCTATGTTATATTAATTGGCCTGTGGAAATAAGCCTTATAGAGCTGTAAATTTGAAAGAGAACTGCAATGGTAGGTGGAATCAGCAAGGTAGGTGCTGAGAATGACCTTTTGGAGCATATATTTAAATACATTTCAAAAGGGTCAAATTATTCTCATTTTTTTTTGCTCAGCCTAGTTGGCTTGGCCCTTCACACAGACTTGTTGTATATAAGCTAAAAAACTATCTTGTTCTTCTTACTATTTGTTGTTCATTAATTTGTCAATTCTTTAAAACACAGAAGCATAAACAAAGTTTTATATTTGATATTTCTGCTTCTTCAGATATTTTATACAGCTCAGCCTTGGCAGGCTTTTAGACTTCAGTATGTCTGTATCTTTTAAATATTTATTTATTATTTTATGCACATAAATGATTGCCTGCATGTATTTATGGGCACCATGTACGTGCCCAGTGATTGCTGAGGTCAGAAGAGAGTGTTGAATCCCTCCCCTGGTGCTAGAGTTACCGGTGCTTGTGAGCCCATGTGGGCTCTGGCAGTCAAACCTGGATCTTCTGCAGGAGTAGCAAGTGCTCTTAATAATTAGCAGTCTTTCCTGCCCCCACCTCTATGTCTTATATCCAGCTCCTCCTCCAAATCCTGAAATTACAAATTAAATTCACACTTGAATTATGTCAGATTTAGTTACTGCACTTTTATGAATTAAACAATGCTTCTATCATATACAAGCCATCTGTTTTTACTTCAAGTCGGGAAATTTCCAAAATGAGTCCCAACCAAATCACTAATAGATTAGTTCTCCCGTATAGCATGAAGCTGCTCTCTCACATCTCAGATGTCAATGAAAATGGTGTATGCATCACGGAGGAACAGCCCAAATCCACATTTTGTGAACTTATATTGCTTCTTCTGATAATTCATTCTTTTTCAGAAATGGATACATTGCTCTGGAAACAGAGTGACTATTTATGTAATGCTTAGGTTCTCCTATTATTCTATAGCAACTTCACAATGAAGTTCAGATGCACAAGGAAGAGCTGTAGTTTCTTCTCAGTGACTTTCCAATTCTAGATGCTTGTAGTATAAATAAACATAACTTAGGCTTTAGAAATTCTTGATATCCCTAAAACACTTCTTTTCTTTATGCTTCTGTTCCTTGGTCTATTTGTTTATCATAATATTCATCATAATTTAGCGGTCCAATAAGAATGTGTTAATATTTCAATTCTCAGCTCAAATACTAGAACATCCTTCTGACCTCTACTGCTTAAATTTAATTGTCACTCTCCACACCTAGTCAAATAAAAATGACAACAAGTTGCTTATGAAAACATGTAAATACATATACACCATTTTAATCCTGCTATTTGAATTAAAGATTATTAATGACAATTTTTACCTTCTGGGGAGAAAATCTGCTACTAATTTTTGTTGGGAAGTATTTTGAAAACCCCACCCCCAAATGAAAAAAAGGCACATTTACATATACCAAAAGCATTGTTGAATAACATAAATTTCAATAAGCAAATCTGTCTTAATTGAAGAAATTATTTACTGGGTGCATTAGAAGAAGCAAGGTTGGGCAAAGTTGTACAAAGGAAGAAACAGTACACGTGAAAGTTTTAGGAATACATAAATGGGAGTGAGTAAGATTTTTAGTCATTGTCACAATTTGCAATAAGAAAAATAAACAAACTAAGCTTGGAAAGGTTAGAATAGCTACATTATTTAAATTTTTCATTATACATAAATGTATCTTTTTTTAAAGATTTATTTATTTATTATGTATACAGTGTTATGTCTGCATATACATCTGCAGTTCAGAAGAGGGCACCAGATCTCATTACAGATGGTTGTGAGCCACCATGTGGTTGCTGGGAATTGAACTCATGACCTCTGGAAGAACAGCCAGTGCTCTTAACCTCTGAGCCATCTCTCCAGCCCACATAAATGTATCTTACAGTTACTCCTAGTGCAATTCCTATAGATTTTTCCTTAGTCCAACCTTGTTTGCATGTTCATAATAATCCAGGTTCTTCTAAATAATTCTGTAATTATCTTTCATCTGTATTGAAATGTGGTCATAAAAGCATCATATACTTGGTTATATCCATTATATGATATTATAGAACAGAAATGTTGAGAATTTTAGACCTCACTCTCCTACATGTGGTGATATTGTATTCCCCAATATGTGGTGCACCCTAATAAATTGATCTGGGATCAGAGAAGAGAACAGCCACTAGACAGACATAGAGGCCAGAAAATGGTGGCACTCATACCTTTAATCCTAGCCCTCTGGAGGCAGAGATCCATCCGAATCTCTGTGAGTTCAAAGCCACACTGGAAATAGGCAGGCATAGTGACTCACGCTTTTAATTCCAGGAAGTAATGGCAGAAGCAGAAAGGTATATCAGGCATGAAAAACTAGAGCCTGGTTAAGCTTTTAGGCTTTTGAGCAGCAGTTCAGCTGAGACCCATTCAGATGAGGACTCAGAGGCTTCCAGTCTTAGGAAACAGGATCAGCTGAGGAATAGGCAAGGTGAGGTAGCTGTGGCTTGTTCTGCTTCTCTGATCTTCCAGCATTCACTCCAATAACTGGCATCAGGTTTGATTTTATTAATAAGACCCTTTAGGATTCGTGTTACACCTACATGTGTAAATTTTAGAACAAAAAGCATTAAAAACTTCAGTTCATTTTAGTACATAATTTCCTTGAAGTCATTTCCACAAGAGAAATAAAGTGAGTCTGATTTCAAATTACAAATCAACTCCAGGATTTTATGTTGCCTTCCATTGTTTCATTTTTCTTTTGTAATATAATATGTTTTTAAGTTTTTGAGAATTCCACAAAATGTGTTTCTATCAAACTCACTAGTCATTACCTCCTCCTAACTACTACCTGGCCTACCACCCAAGTCACCACCCAGGCTACTTTGTGTCCTCTTTTATTTAGGTTTTTATTCCTGTTAAATTCTCATATATAAGTATATTCTATTTACATTTTCCAACCCTTCATCTCCCCACACCAGCTTCTCCCATGCCTTGCACTTCTCAATTCACAACTTCTTCCCATGTAATTACTATTGATTCATGTACACAGCATATTGGATCCAATTTCTGTTGCTCATAGGCACATGTACTTAGGGCTGACTACTTGGTGTTGGATAATCTATCAGGTGATCATCTCTGTCCCTCAGCAGCCACTGACTGCATGTAGCTCTTTATTGAAGAAAGAATAGGACCTAAGAGTTCTTCCAACTACATTGGCCTGTGAACTGGTGTTTTCCTTGTCATGTCTAGTTTGTGCAACCATATTGCTAAGATTTCAAGGGTACAGTATCCCAGTTATCTCTAGAAGACATTGTCTCACAACAAGTGTCCTGGTCCTCTGGCTCATATAATCTTTTGAGCTCCTTCTCTGTGTTGCTCTCTGAACCTTAGGTACAAGGCATGTATTGTAAATGTTGGGGCTAGATAATAGATGATAACTTATCCTCTGCATTTTGACCAGTTTTGGATCACTGTAGAATTCTCTGCTGCAAAAAAGAAGCTTTCAGGAAGAAGAGTGAAAGCTACACTTAAACACAGACATATGCATAAGTGTTTAGAACACATAAGGACCTATGTTGATTTAGGTTCTCTCCTCTTGAGCCTATGATCTCTCCAGCTATAAGTTCTCAGCTAGGTTTGAAGTACTAAACATGAGTTCCTATTGAGTGAACCTTGAGTCTAATTAGACAGTTCTAGGTGACTTCAAAGATATAAATGCTACTGCTGCACTATTGAGGATGTAGTACTGAGATGGTCATTGTGGTTTGCAGGCTTTAGATCTGGGTGGGACTATTATTTTTCTCTCTGAACAGCTTGCATAATATCATCTGCTACTATGAGAACTAGGCCTCAAGGAGAAGGCTTTGGGGTCATTGACAGCTTGATTCTTCCAAATTGTACATCTAAAGTTTGTGGTATCTTCAATATTTGGATCTTACCTTTGAGGCTCTTCAAGGCATCCAGAGGCAATGGCCATAATTTTTATTGTTTTGAGGGCCTCTTGGATTCTTCTTACCAACAACACAAAAGGAACAGCCCCTTGCCTGGCACTGGAGATTTTGTTAGATAATGTATTTCCTGAGGTGAGGGGGTTGGGGAAGAAGCACCATCACCCACTGTGTACTAACTCCACTTATAGGGTTATAAGTTTGTGTGTGTGTGTGTGTGTGTGTGTGTGTGTGTGTGTGTGTGTGTGTGATTTATTATTGTGTAGACTGGATTTACTCATTTGCTGCAGGGGAAAGTAAGTTGGGAATTGATAACCTGCTGCAAAAGTGATTGTAGCCAGAAGTTTTTCTGTGTCCTACCTGGTCCCACAGCCACTCAGACCCAAGTAAACACACAGAGGCTTATTTTAATTAACACTATTTGGCCATTAGCTCAGGCCTACCTCTGACTAGCTCTTACATTTAAACTCAGCCCATTTCTGTTAATCTATATGTTGCCACATTTTCTGTGGCTTTACCAGTGTGCCATTACATACTGCTCCCTGGACAGCAGGCTGGCACCTCCTGACTCAGCCTTTCTCTTCCCAGAATTCTCCTTGTCTATACTTCCTGCTTGGCTACTGGCTAATCAACATTTTATTAAGCCAGTGTACAAGGGCACTATCCCACAGCATTTCCCCTTTTCCTTTGAATCAAAAAGGAAGGTAAAATTACATATAACAGAAGTTATCAAGCAAGAATTACAATTACAATTACAGTTGCAATATCTACTCTATTTGGATTTGGCAAAATTAAAGAAAATATTCTATCTGTCCTATATTTATGAGTCCAAAGTTTCATATCTAATTTATCTTTTATTATAACCAAAGAAAACTACAATTATAACTATCTAATCTTCAACTACATCAAAGACCCCAGAAGGATACAATATTACCTAAGTAAACAGGAAAAGCATTGTAAGCAACTTCCAAAAATCTAGAATGACAGAGATAGCTGGCTGCCTGGACTGTCACCCAAAGTTCCTCTGTAATGTTAGGGCATCCATTCTTCAGTCTACAGGCCTAGAGTCTCTCAGTCGCTTCTTCCTGTGTCCTGTAGAATATTTGGCAGTTTCCTCTGTGAAACAGGAACCTGAGGGACCATCTCACCTTGCAAAGTTTAGTGGTTACATTCCTATGGGTACTGCATGTCCAGCCAATACAACATTTTGTCAAGCAGTTCAGGCAAGAACAGTTTCTTGCCTGGATGGCTGTTTTTGCCAAGAAGATAAACTCCATATGGAGTGTCTTTGACAGCCATCTCTTTGAAGTAAATCGGTACTGCCAGAAGCAGACGTGTCTCAAAGTCCAGAAAGTCTAAGTTTTTAAAACATTTTAAATGCCATATTATGTAGGTCTTTGACGTGTTTGAAGATTATCTATCTATCTGAAATATATCTATGTATACCTAGAAAACTTAACATGACTATAAGTTTGACTATCATAGATGACTAATTATTAATTTGTATTTCTTAATTATACATTACAATTTAAATGAGTTACATGAACATAATACCTTAAACAAGAGAAGAAATATATACAGTATAGCAAAAATCAACTCTAAATTTGTGTCAGTAAACTAAAACCTGTGTCTCTATATCAAGTGATGTCTCTAAAATATCTCACACATCTATCGACTTGACCTGAGTGATCAGATGGGAACAGTCGAAGATTCCTTGTCTAATCATGAGCTGACAGGCATGCCTGGGGGAATGCTTCCACGCCGTGACAAAAGTAGTGGGTCCATGATGAAGCACTCTGCAGACCTCTTCTCGGGTTCCACAGAAGCTTCAGACTATAAGCTGTTATTCTTTGTATTTGTTGAGTGGGAACTAGGGATGAAACCATGCCTTAGATTCAACTCTCTAACTCTTTTCTCAGTGTTTCATCAGAAAGTTTTTTGTCTCTTAAGAAATCCAAGTAAACTAGATTTAACTACTACACATTGTTAGGAGATTTATTTAGTGTGGTGAAAACACTCTCCTTGATATCAAAAGGTCCAGTGATGTGGGCTTAAATAGTAATAGGTCCATATCATCACATCATTAGTCTCTCTCTCTCTCTCTCTCTCTCTCTCTCTCTCTCTCTCTCTCTCTCTCTCTCATATGCTTATTCAATGCCAAAAAGGGGGAAGGGACTTAGTTACTAGTTTGTATCATCTCCAGAAAGTTGTAAAATTAAATCTAGAAGTTATGCACAAGTGTCCTGTGAAGCATATAAATGTCTTCAAAATAAATGCTGTTATGAGGATAGTTGAATGAATGAGAACAGGATTTCTATAAAGACAAAGTTAGTCACAGCATGCAGAACAACTCAGCAGTACAAGTCTTTCTGGGATAAATAGCTATTCACTAGAATATGTATGGACTGCATTTTCACATGTCTTAGCCATTATCCAACCCTCTCATATATATTTTGGGAGGAGATTTTTAAAATTTATTTTTATTTTAATTTTTTCCAAACACAATATTTTTATTGATTATTTGGGAATTTTACATAACACAGCCTGATTGTATTCACTTCCCAGTCCTCCCAGGCCCAACATCCAAATTTGAGACCACCGCCCCCCCAAAAAAGAAGAAAATAAATACAAAGTCCAATTTGTGTTGATCATATATTCACTGTACCATGGTCAAACTCCCAATGGTCAGCCCCTTACAGAAAACTGAGTCTTTCCCCACCCCTACTCCCATCCCAGTCAGAAGTCATCCACTGTGAAGAGCTACACTTCAGCATCCCTATCACAATGTTTAAGAATTCTCTTAAATGGTTTTCTGTCTAGACTGCTTCTTTTTAAGGAAGGTGGGGGTTGCAGTGTTGCCTCAGAAGCCTTCTATGTCTTTTATTCTTAACTGTGAGTCTACAGTTATTAAAACCACTGCAAAAGAAGCTTCCTTGTCCTTTAGAGTCAGTAGCAGCAAAGATCATTGACTTCCACAGTTTCTATCAACAACATGGACCATGGACATCCACATGGCCTCTGGTGTCAGCATGGACCATGAATCTCAGCATGGTCTCTGGTGGCAGTACAGACCATAGACACCGATATGGTCCTCAGGGGTAGCACAGGTCGTGGATGTCCACATGGTCTCTGACTATAGCACTGGCCACAGACATGAACATGGCCTCCTATGGCAGCATAGACTACAGACATCTACATGGACCTTGGGCTTCAACATAGCCTGGGGTGGGACTCCAGATACCAGCATATCCTTCAGGGGCAGTATGAACCATGGAGGTCTTTGGAGAAGGCCCAATCCAGAAAATGAACCATTTTCCATCTCAGACATCCTGTCATTGCTCAAAGCCATGGCCATTGTGTGGCTAGGCAGCATGTTGGGGGCCAGACTCAAGCACACTCTCCTGCCAGCCCTACTTGGCAAGGACATCCTCCTCCATCCACCAAAGCTTTCTTCCACACTTGTCACCACCATCATGTCTCTCATTCTGCCTCCCTTCACCAGGCATGTGTTTCATGTTTCCTCCATCTTCCCCAAATCTCCATAGCATATTTATTTGTCAAAGTAGCTTTGCAAACTGCAATGTGTCACATAGTATATATAAACACACACACACATATATATATATACATATATACATATACATATACATATATATACATATATACATATACATATACATATACACACACACACATATATATATATATATATATATCGCCCAGCTATACATACAAATACTCATTGAAACCAATCATTGGTCTAGTTCAAGGTTTCTGGTTTCTAATGAACTGTAAATACTGAACCACCCCAGAGACTTGTATCAGATATCCTGCTGTTCCCCAGGGTCAGGGTGATCTTTCACCTAGGCAGGGAGTCCGGGTGCAGCATCTTCAAGTGCTCCAGACCACCAAACACCTCCCTGCCCTCTGTGCTAGTTGCGCCAAGGCTCACGGACAGAGCTGTTGTTTGAGTCTTAGATGGTCTTTTAAGAGAAAACCCGGTACCAAATAGATATTGGGGTAAAAGCTGAAAGACCAGAGAAGCAGAGCAAGCCACAGTCCCAACCTATTACCTCACCAACTCCACGAATCCTCTGAGTGAAATCCTGAGTCTTCACCCAAAAGGGTCTCAGCTGAATTGCCTTATACACCTTTTTCCTCAAGCCTTATATACCTTTCTTTGCCCTGCCATCACCTCCTGGGATTAAAGGCATGTGTACTTCCCAGTACTGGGATTAAAAGCCTGTGCCACCACTGCCTGGCTCTGTTTCCAGTGTGTCCTTGAACTCACAGAGATCCACACAGATCTGTGCCTCTAGAGTGATAGGATTAAGGGTGTGTACCACCACTGTCTGACCTCTATGTCTAATCTAGTGGCTGGCTCTGTCCTCTGATCCCCTGGCAAGCTTTATTACGGTGCACAAGATATCACCACACACAACCATTGGGGTTGCAGCCTGTGGGCAGTGCCATGGCCTCTCACACTCCTTCTCTCTGCATCACGGGCTGCAGGCCAGATAGATCCATGCTACAGGCCAGCCGGAGGGCAGAGGGCCAGACCCACCCAGTAATGACGTTTCCAGGGATCTTCAAGCTGCTGTACACCTCCCTGTTCTTGCTGTCTTTGGCACTACTGTTGAGCCTGTAGGCTACCCATAACACTGAGGCCCTGCACTCTCATTCTCCCAGCAGGGTGAGAAGCAGCATAGGCTCCACGCTGTGGGTGGCCTGAGGGCCAAATGCCATGTTCTCTGTCAGTTGCCCCCACACTCTCCCATATCATTCCAATCCACTATGCCCGCTGTTCGCCTTTCTCTGCTGCGAGAGTTCAGCTCAGCTCTGCCATCTTCTTTCCACTTTCATGAAACCACTATTTAAAAGCACCTTCTGATAAGAACTGCCTTGTCTTAGCTGTTCCAGGGATACTATGTGCTCTGCATAAGCCTTCTCCAAGCAGGTTTGCGCTCCAACTTGGGCTTGGATTCCCTGGGTAGAAGCTGTGGGTCTTCTGTGATGATTGCAAGGCTAACAGCAAAGGCCAGAGAGGGCAGCGGCCAAACGGGAACATCTCTCATCCATGCACCAAGCCCTGCTGGCTACTGCGGGTCTTCGGAGTAGGCCTGATGTAGAATACCAGGAGACAGAGCCAGGAGTTTGAGAGAGACAGGACTTTGAGTGCACCTCTAGCCTTCTGCAAGAGCTGCATATTTCAAATAGATGATTGATTGATTGATTGATTGATTGATTGATTGATGAAGAGAACGTGGGAGACATAAAACTGCACACACAAAAATAAAAAAGTTTTGCTTAAAGCCGGCCCAGGAACCCCAGACTGCATCCCCTCCCCTGGGATCCACACTAGGGCCCACAGCCCAGGCAGCAGCGCTGGAGGCAGGAATGCTCCTAGGGACCCAAGGAAGACACTGCCTACCACCTTTAAACCGCTTTAAGCCTATCCAGCAACCCCAGACTGCACCCCTCCCCTGGGGCGCATATCCTGGCCTAATACTTTGGAGGAAATCTTAGGCTTTACCACAGGGCAGACAGGGTCTAGGAACCCCAGGTAAGATACTACCCACAGCCAGCTAACACTCCTTAAAACCCACCAAATAACCGCAGAATGCACCCCCTGCCCTGGGCTCCATACTAAGACCTACAGCCCCCGGCAGCCTTATGGGAGACCAGGCTTATCCTAGGAATTCCAGGTAAGACACTGCCCACCATCCACAAAACCCCGTTAAAATCTGCCCAACAACCCAGAATGTACACACACACACACACACACACACACACACACACACACACACACACCAGGCTCCATATCCTGGTCTACAACTTCGAAAGAAGACTTCTGCTTTACCAGAAGCCGGATCTAGGGACCTTAAGTCTACTTCAGAAGAATTCAGCTCTACTGGAGCTCAGGCCAGAACTAAAGACCCCAGTGCCAGCAGATGTGCTGGAGGCCAATGTGATCCTGGGAACCCCAAAGAGCAGACCAGATCTAGGGACCCTAGTCTGTACCCCTTCCCCTGGCCTCCACATCCTGGGCTACAACTTTGGAAGAGGACTTTGGCCTTACTAGAGAGAGGTCAAGCTGAATATAGGGACCTATAGCCCAAAAACTTCAGAGGGGACACCCTACTGAGTCTGAAGACACACTAGTCACCAGAACCCTTGGCCATTTAGACCATAAAACCAGAGAGTAAAGAGAAACCAAGGAACAAAACACCCATCTAACAAAGACAAATGCAGAAATCAACATCTAGACCTATAATTATCCCAAATCCAAATGCCTAAATGCCAGTGTAAAAACACAATCAATAATGAAAAGGCAATATGGCATCACCAGAGCACAGTTATCCTACAATAGAAAAACCTGAACAATCCAACACAGATAAAACACAAGAAAATGACCTTAAAATTACTTCATGAAGAGGATAAAGATCCTTAAAGAGGATATAAATAAATCCCTTAAAGAAATTGAGGAAAAGATGAACAAAATTTTGGAAGAAATCAATAAATCCCCCAAAGAAATCCAAGCCAAGAAAAAATGAAGAAATGGATAAAGGAAATCATTCAAGAAAACTGAAAATGGAAATAGAAGCAGTAAAGAGAACATAAACAGGGGGAATCCTGGAAATAAAAAATCTGGGTAAACAAACAGGAACTACGGAACTAACAGAACACAAGAGATAGGAGAGAGAATCTCATGCACTGAAGACACAAAGAGGAAATAGATCCATCGGTAAAAGAAAATGTTAAATCTAAAAATTCCTAACACAAAACATCCAGGAAATCTGGTACACTATAAAAAGACCAAACATAAGAATAACAGGAAGACAAGAAGGAGAGACACTCAGCTCAGAAGCCTAGAGAATATATTTAACAAAATCATAGAAGAAAGTTTTCCCAATCTAAATAAAGATATGCCTATAAAGGTACAGAACACCAAATAGATTAGAATAGAAAAGAAATTCCCCTTGCCACATAATGATCAAAACACTAAAGACAGTGAACAAAGAAAGAATACCAAAAGCTGAAAGATAAAAAGACTAAGCTATATATAAAGACAGACCTATTATAATCACACCTGACTTCTCAATGGAAACTCTAAAAGCCAGAGCAGCCTGGACAAATGTCTTGTAGACTCTAAGAGACTACAGATATTGGCCAGACTACTATACCCAGCAAAATTTCAGTCTCCATAGATGGAGAAAACAAGATATTCCATGATAAAGTCAAATTTAAACAAAATCTATCTATAAATTCAGCCCTAAAAAAGGTACTAAGAGGAAAACTCTAACCCAGGGAAGTTAACTACACCCACAGAATCACAGACAATAAATAATCTCACAACAGAAAATGCAAAGAAGACACACACACACACACACACACACACACACACACACTCACACACACACACTATGACCACAACCACCACCACCAACAGTGACAAAACAACAGGGATTAGCCATCATTGGTCATTAATATCATTCAGTATCAGTGGACTCAATTATCCAACTTAAAAAAAAAAAGACTAACATAATGGATTAGAAAACAGAATCTATCCTTCTGCTGCATACAAGAAATACATCTCAACATCAAAGATAGACATTACCTCAGAGTAAAAGTTTGGAAAAGATTTCTCAAGCATATGGACCAAGAAGCAAGATGGTGTAGCTGTTCTAATATCTAAAAAATAGACTTCAAACCAAAATTAATCAAAGGAGATGAGGAAGGGCACTTCATACTCATCAAAGGAAAATTGACCAAGATGACATTTCAATAATCAACTTGTATGCCCCCAAAGCAAGGGCATCCACATTTGTTGCTGGAAAATTTCTCTCGCGCTCCCAAGTCCCACCAGCTCCCAAGTCCCATCAGTCCCAGAAACCATTTATAAAATAAACACACAGACGCTTACATTATTTAAACTGCTTGGCCATTAGCTTAGGCCTATCATTGTCTAGCTCTTACTCTTATATTTAGCCCATTTCTATTAATCTCTACATTGCCACGTGGCTCGTGGCTTACCGGTACTTTACATCTTCCTTGTTCTGGCCGCGGCTCCAGGCAGTCTCTCTATCCTTCCTTCCTCCTCAATTCTCCTCTCTGTTAGTCCCGCTTATACTTCCTGTCTGGC